>PVJH01005421.1:101733-112730 GCA_004026705.1 Nesogale talazaci | reverse complement strand
CCCCCCACCTCTGGGCCCCCTAGCAAATATACCAGATCCATTGTTTGCACCTGACCCGGTGTGGCTAGCACCCCCTCTCTACCAAGCAGTCTTCATTGATTCCTGATACCCCACCAATCAACCCCCAGTTCTTTCTCTCCTCCCACAGCCCCCTCATTTTGTTTTCCATGCTAAACACAGCACACTCTGTTCTTAACAGAGATTTGGGAGCATTAGGTTGGAGCTACCCCACGAGCTCTGGCTAATAAAGGATTACTAACTTTTATAGAAGTTGTGTGTGGGTTCATTGATCTTGTCCAGGCACAACACCTGTGTTCTTTAACTTGGTGCTAATGGTTACTCTATAGCTACAATAGACAATGCAGTGTGGTGGTGGTGAGGAATAACTAAACACATAAGTGGAACAGGATAGAGAACTCAATTTTTGGTAAACTCAATAAAGTAATTAAATAAAGGTAGAGCAGTGTTTTCTGCAGTTAATGTAGGAGCAATTACATACCCAACAGCTAGAGAAATGAATGTTGACCTCATACTTAATGCAATTTAACTCAAAGTAGATGAAGTGAAGTATAACGTTAAAAATGTATAGTGTTGGCCGAGCTCCGGTGGCGTAGTGGTTGTGCGTGGGACTGCGGCCCACTGGGATGGAGGTTCGATTCCAGCTCCCAGGAGCAAAGGCTGGGCCTCCTACTCCCACCACCTGAGGGCAGTGATGCCTGAAAAAAAAAAGTATAGTGTTTACAAGAAAATATCAAAGAAAATTACCAGGAGAAAAGTCTAGGTGAAGAGTTCTTAGACATGAAACCAAAATCAAAATCTACTAAATAATTTTAATTCTATAAATGTCTCTAATGACTAATTTCATTACTGTGCAAAAATATTGACATGATAAATTTTAACTTTTAGTCATTTAAAATTCATATTTTTATTCTTTTAAAAATTCTTTCACAAAGATTTATTTTAATGATGAAATCCTATTTTTCATATCTATAATTTAATTTTACCAGCTTAATCTTCTCAGTGGAGATACCCAGTGTAGTACAGTGTCAGGATGCTTATTTTGCTTATGGAGAATATGAGAACCGAAGAGAGGACTGGTCGTGACTGCCGGGCGTGGGTGAGGTGACTTCTGATCAATGTGACGTCTGTTCCTCATCTTCCCTCATTTGGTCAGGTCAGAAGTGATCTGGTGACCTTCTAGGTTATGATCAACTGCCGTGCACTTGTGAGTGTGATTCTGACTCTATACTGGGCACTGGGGTTTCTTTTGGCCACTTCTTTTCCCACCACGAATGCTCCAGGTGTGAGAGAGCATCCTTGAATTTGTGTGCTTTGCTGCAGTCTCTCGGTTGGGCTTTTCGTGACAATGCCCCTATTTTTAGGGTGTTTTTTAGTGGGTTTTCCAGCTTCCCTGCCCTGTCCCCGACATCCCTGCTCAGATCCAAGACACACACTACAAACAAACCTGCAGGCCCTTCCCCAGGAAGTGTTCATTAAGGGTGCAGGCTGAGGTCTCCCTAGCGTTCCTGAAGTTCTCCTTGCAAGACCTGATGTACCCTGATGTATTTGGGTTAATGAAGCCATCCTTGCCTATAACCCCAGCCCCCTGATTGCCGGGTTGTCCCAGAGACCTCCAAGACTAGAGTCTAAGACCTAAGTCATAAACACCCTGTCATGCCAGAGAACTGAGCCAAAAAGAAATAAAGACTATCCCAACTGAGAAGGAAGAAATCAATCTCTCCCTCCTTGCAGATGGCATGATTGTATATAACAGATACCTACTAATCCACATGAAAACGAGGAGAGCTAATCAGTCAAGTCAATAAAAGTGGAAAGCAGTCTGCTGGTCACTCAAAGTTAATCACAGACTTCTCGCGTGATCCAGCAAGTACAGACATGAAATAATGGAGAACAGGCACGCAGACAGAAACTTGTACGCCTATTCGTTACAGCACGAGGCACACTTGCCAAACAGTGGAAACAGCTTGTGTCCAGCAAGAAAATAATGGATTCTTAGAGTTGACATCATAAAATAGAAAGTCACCATGGCTAGGTGCCACTCAGTCAGTTTTGACTCTTAGCAATTCTCTGTCCAACAAAATGAAACCCCGATGCAGCCTTGTTAGTCTGGGTTGGCTAGAAAAACAAATTCATAGACACTCATATATGTGTGTTAGAGAGAACTTTCTATCAAAGAGCAAGTGTACATTAAGAAAGCATCCCAGAGCAGTTCAATCGTGCCCGATATGACCCCATATGTCGAGACCAGTCCCTAAGTTCCTCTTCAGACTCACCCAGCCATGCAATGATGTTGAAGGCAGGAAGATCACAGCCCAGTGGATGGACAGTCTTGTGGATCCCGTGGTGGTGGAAGCAGCTCAGTACTGGTGTGGTCTTCCCGTGACTCCACCAGCTCCACGTCTCTGGCTCTATCAAAGAGAGGGCTCATGCGCACGGAGATGAAGCCGCTGCCATGAGCCTTCTGGCCGATGGGCTTTTGCAGCTGGAAGGTAAGCGAGGCCCAGAACCAGCCCCTGGACGTGGACTGTCATCTCCTGCCGTGGGGAACTAATGACAAAGGCGATATTTCCTCACTTGTAACAGGGAATCTGGAAAGCTGGTAGTCCACGGTAGGAAAGCCACCACTTTGGCAAGTTAGAGGTAAAGTCCAAGTAAATGACCCTGCTTTAAATATCATTCCCACAGATGCTCCCATTATTATCTTTGCTATCTTAAATCTAGGGACCATAAGACAATAACGCAAACCAGCAGAGGAGGTCAAGATGAGGAGGTTAGCCCCGAGGAAATTAACACCTGGTTGATTATATCTTCCTGTAGGAGTAGGCATTATCCTTTTGTTCTCTCCTCTTGCCAGTCCCCCTCACACCTTCCCCTAGTGCAGGGACTAGGGTTCCTCACCTGTGAGCTCAGGAACCTTAATGGAGATACTGCCTACCTTGTGACACAGGTAACTACTGAGTATGCAAGTCTTAACGCCTACCTGTAAATGTCCCAAATAGCAAAGGCTCTCTCTCGGTTCTCCCAGTTCCACATGGACCATTAAGAGGAGCTGAGGGAGCACGTTACCATAAAATGGGCCTGGCTCCTTTAATTTATTCTCTCTTCTATCTTTACTGTGCTCAATGACTTTATTATAATCTTTATGTATTATTGCCATACATTTGCACCTTCTGGTCCTTCAGTTGTTCGATACTGGTTTCTCCTGACAAATGGCACCTCAAGCAGGGACAGAAGGAAAAGAACTCTTTTGAATTATGCCCCATGTAACAATTGTCTGACCTCATTGGACAGAGAGGGTGCACCGGGGAAATCTGAGTGTTTTCAGTCCAAGTGAAATACGGGTTAGGTGAAGAGCAAAGATACAAATGGCTGTATCACTTTTAGCCACCTCTTGAAGAAACAAAATGTAGTGGCACTGAATAAAAAGAGGAGTTTCTTCAAGTGGTAAAGAAATTTAATCCGGCTTAGCCCCAGTGGCATAGTGGTTGAGTGCGGGACTGTGGCCCACTGGGTTGGCGGTTCAAATCCAGCAGCAGCTCTCCGAGAGCAAGGCTGAGCCTCCCAATCCCACCAGAGGGCAGTGATGCCCCCCCAAAAAAACAACAAAAACAAAAATTTAATCTTTTTCTGAAGTTGAGAACCTTTGATATGGAGATCTGGGACACGGTAACTATTAACCTAAGAAAGGCTCGCAGGGAAGAACAGAGCACACCCATGGACGGCTGGGCTCTGTGGGTGCGGATTAAAACGATCTGGAACCTCTGCAGGCAGAGAAAGCAAAGAAACAAAAACCAGTGGAGCACTGAGAAGTCTGAGCTGACCGATCCATACTTACAGAGCTGTCAGGGCAGTGGGAGTCTTCTGAGCGACCCACATTTAAATCTGTGAAACGCAGTCAGAATGAGTGTCAGACAGCTGAAAAGATTTTAGAGCTGAGAAAGCCAAGCCTGAATCAGAAGGGGACATCATAGTAAAGGCATTTGCCCCCCACCCGACCCCACATACCAGAATATAGGGTAGAAAAATCTAGGGATCATAAAACAATAAGCAAGCCAGTGCAGGAGGTAAAGATGAGGTGGTTAGCCCCAAGGAAATGTAACCTGAGAGAGCCCACACAGAAGATGAGATTTGGGAAGTGAAGTCTAGCGATTTGCCAGTCAAGAAAGCTAGTGCAGAAAACAAGGGCAAAGGGCAGAAAAGTGCCTTTGCTTTCACAGGTAGAAAAAAGAATAGTGCAGGAAAGAGATCTAGAAATTAGGATGGCTTTTCCTGTTAGCGTTATTAACAGATAGCCTGACACAAAGCACCCACACGGAATTCAGGGACTCCATCATAGAGCCTTCCCCTTTAAGCTGCTAAAAGATCTTAAGCAGGCGGTCTCTAATTATGGTCCGGATCTCCCTTTTGTAACTGGCAAGACAGTGCTTTTGGCAGAGTCTGAACACTGGATCCATGCTGACTGGAGAGCTTTGACAAAAGCATGCCTCTGCTTTAGGATTTTTACAAGATCAGATCTGGTGGCATGAAGCAACACATGCACAAGCTTGTGGAAATACTGAGGTTGGAACAGTACAGGAACAGAGTTATAATACAGTTGAGTCACAACTATAGTTTACTGAACCTGCATTTGTACAGGGGGACATGAAGAGAAATTCTATGTATGACAAACTTCATTTAATCTTTTTTTTTTTTTTTTTTTTTTTTTAGGCATCACTGCCCTGGTGGTGAGTAGGAGGCCCAGCCTTTGCTCCTGGGAGCCGGAATCGAACCTCCATCCCAGTGGGCCGCAGTCCCGCGCACAACCACTACGCCACCGGGGCTCAGCCCCACCACCGGGGCTCAGCCCCTCATTTAATCTTTTTAACTGAAATATTGTTCTCCTTACTAAGACCTTCTAACAAATAGGGAGGATAAACACATGTTCACCTCTACAGAAAGAGCTGATCCTAGGGAAGTCCGGGGAGGATGGAGATCACATCTGGGATCCAGGTTCACTAATCACCTGGAGGAAGGACTCTTAAAGCTTAAGTTTTTTGCAGGAAATAGCTCTGGACTCCCCTTAAGACAGGGGTTCTCAACTCCCTAATGCCTCCAGCCTTTCATACAGTTCTTCATGTTATGGGGACCCCCACCAACAATAAAATGATTTCATCATCACTTCATCACTGTAATTTTGCTACTGCTATGAATTGTCATGGAAAAAATATCTGATATACAGGATGCATTTTCATTGTTACAAATTGAATATAAAGCATAGTGATGAATCACAAAAACACTGTGCATCGATATATTGTGAAATATTTCTTTCTAATGATAAATCAATGACATTTTGTCTTGAAGCATGGGTCGCAGTCTTCACGCAGGGCACTCATATGTGGGCATAGCTGCAGGTGGGCGGGCCTTCTTGGAGACGGAGAGAGGAAGGGTGTCTCGGGTCCTAAGACCACCAGAAATATGTTTTCAGATGGTCTTAGATGACCCCTGTGATAAGGTCGTTTGAGCCTCCAAAGGGGTTGCTGCCCACAGGTTGAGAACCGCTATCGTAGGCGAATGCAACCAGTGTGGAGAAAGATGAAGGATGATGAAAAGATGAAGAATCCGCCCAATCTTAACAATGATTCCATATCCAGGCTGCTAAGACCCCCGGGGAGGGCCTATTTGTTTATGTTTTCACACGTGAAGGAGATCAGCGGATTTCTCTCCAGCCAGCAAGGCCTGGAAGGGGAAAGACAGCTGAGAACTGAGAAGAGCCCAGAGCCCTCTGTCTTGTTGCTAACGTGATCAAGCACGTCAAGTCGCAGATTCCTGGGAAGGGCAAGTGCTGTCTGCTGAGACAGTTGTACCATTGCTGATGCTGTGTAAGAAACAACAGACCGCTCCTTTGCTGAAAGATCAAGTTTGTAGACTTGCAATAGTAATTAATGCTAAAATGCCATCGAAATGTAGCTGATTTCTTTGTAACCTCTTACCCATACAATGAAACATTGCTTGATTGCGATTTAATTAGAAAGCGTTGTCAGAGTTTAAGGGAACCGTTTCTCTAAATGTGATTCAGCTTAAAAAAAAAAAAGGATATTTTCAATATATTCAAGGATAGACTTAAGACATGCCCTAGCTCTGAGGAGATTAAACAATTGGTGGATGGTACAGAGAGGCAGAATTCACGTGCTTGGATGGAAAGTGTTCCACCTAGTTTAAGTTCTAGTCTGATTGCTGCTCATTGTCATAATTTTGTTCGTTTGGGGCATCACCACCCTCTGGTGGGAATAGGAAGCCCAGCCTTGCTCCTGGAGAGCTGCTGCTGGATTTGAACTGCCACCCCAGTAGGCCGCAGTCCTGCACACAACCACTGCGCCACCAGGGCTCAGCCCACATTGTCATAATTTTGACACTCGCTGTCTCTTGCTGCTTCTATAAGAAGCTAAGAGATATGAAAAGAAATCATGCAGCTTCTATGACTATTAAATTTTAAACATAATACAGAATGGGGGAAATGTGGGGAAAGCAACACTGAGGGAAATATGATGAGGACAATATTCCCTAACTTATAACAGAGGGAATCTGGAAAACTGGTATTCCATGATAGGAAAGCCTCCACTTTCGTAAGTTAGAGGGAAAGTTCAGGTATATTATTCTGCTTTAAATATCATTCCCGTGGAGTCTCCCCTTAACAGCTCTGTCCCTTAACGTGAGCACATATGTCTCCCTGTAGAAGCAGACATCTTTTTCTCTCTCCTCCTGCCATGACACCCAGTCCCCCCAGCATGCTTTCCCCTATACAGGTATTATGTTTCCTCACTTGTGAGCTCAGGGACCTTAATGTAGATACCACTCACCTTGTGATGCATGTACCTACTGAATATGCATATTTAAGCCTATCTATATATGTCTATATATATATGTCCCAAGATAGTAAAGGCTTTCTCTCACTTCTTCCAGCTCCACATGGTCCATCAAGAGGAGTGGAGGTGAGCATTGCCACCATAAATTGTGTCTGACGCCTTTATTTTACTCTCTCTCCTATCTTTTTTATTCTCTATGATTTTACTATAATCTTTATATACTATCGCCTGTGTTAGTCCAGATAAACTATAGAAACAAATTCATAGACACGCATATGTATATAAGGGAGAGGTTTATATACAAGAGAAATGGAACATTGAGAAAGCATCCCAACCCAGTCCAGTCTAGTCCATAAGTCCAATATTACTCCATATGACCGATACCAATCCATAAGTCCTCTTCAGACTCATGAAGCACATACAATGACGCCAGGACAATCACATGCCAGTGAGAGCAGAGTCTTGTGTATCCAGTGATGGTAGAAGCATCTCAGCACTGGCAGGAGTCTCCATGTGGCTTTTCTGGCTTCAGAGTTCTGGTTCCATCAGGGTAGGTCCATGTGGCTTCGCCTCTGGGATGGCTCACAGGGAATCCACCTTGTGTCTTTTCAGCTGCAATGTCTCCCAAGGACTCAGCCGTGAGTCTCTCATACCCGTGGGGGAAATATCACAAGATTTCCCAGAATTCTCAGGAGAAAGCCATGCCCACACCAAGGTCTCCTTGGCCAGCTCCAGATTGACAGGCTAGACTCCACCCCTACAACCCAATCCTGAAATTGACACCAGTACATGACTGCCATACATTTGTGCCTTCTGGCCCTTTGGATGTTGGAAGCTGGTTTCCTCTGACACCCTGGATAACATAGCGAGGCCCAAGAGCTGGAGGAGGCCGCTGTTAACACCTTGTGTGGATGGACCTCCCTGCTCAAGCAGGCAAAGTCTCATCCAGGCCCCTAGAGACGTTAGGAAAATCCAAGCACAGGTGGTTGGAAATGATTTATTTCTAAAAGATCTAAATTTGTGGCCTTGAGTTTGAACACCAATTGAAACATGTATGCTGGTTGGTGAACATCCAAGCCCGAACTGGGTGCACCTTGGCCGGTTCTCTCCTCATGTGACTTCTATCAGCTGATGCTCAGCTGCTCCCAATCGTGGAAGGATATCGCAACTCAGAACTTCATGGTCCTTTGTGTTTGACCCTAGAGACTGTCTACTTTCAAAGGAGATTGAAGAGCATATTTGGCACATGCTTAAAATGGACTCAACTCTCTGGTTGTCCCTTGTTGAAGACAAACTTATGCGGAGTACGTCTTGGTTGACGCCTGATCCGAAGACCTAGCTATCTGCTTCCGGAAACTTATAGGTGTGAAAAGTCTCTGGAAGACAGTTCTACTCCAGGAATCTTTTGAAGCCTGCTTCCCTCGTGTATTCAGAATTTAAAAATGCATCTAAGACAAGGATTCGATTCCCATTCCCACCTCCCAAATACCAATGAAGTGAAGGGTATTATTATATAAATTTAGCCTGTATGTAGGGGAAAGCAAATGGCTGGAATATTTTCACGTGACCTTTCCACCTATGGAATTTTCTATTAATTTAAAAACTCAATAAACAAACAAACAAACCCTTATGAAGACATCTAGGAGAAAAAATATAATTCTTGTTTGCAATGAGTTGGATTAAATACAATTGTTCCACTTGGCCAGTAGATAATGCGTTAAAGGAGCAAACGTATTGATAGGTTGGAAAAGACTCAGTTGAAACGCCCACTATACTAGCTCTACAGTTTCTCGACATGGCAAGTCACAAGCACAAAAGATATTTTTTAATGACTCTCAGCAAGGCCGGTTAGACAATTTTCCTTTCACTTTTGGCATTAGAATGTCCTCAAAACAAAACCAAAAAAAAAAAATGCTAAAAATATGACTTGGGGGCAGAGCCTCTGTGACATAGTGGTTGTGTGTGGGACTGCAGCCCACAGGATTGGCAGTTCAAATCCAGCAGTGACTCTCCAGGAGCAAGGCTGGGCCTCCTACTCCCACCAGGGCAGTGATGCCCCCCTCCCCCACACACACAGAAAAAGAGTTAAATATGGTTTGGTTGAGAAATTAGTGTAGGAATTCTCCCACATAGCTAGGTGATATAAACACAGTTTTCAAAGTTTGCCAGTAGCTAGTGGGTGTTTGCTGTTTTGCTAAGTACCATTCAGTTGTTGATGCTGATGTGTTTGAGCGACAATTGCAGCCTCTGTGTCATTCCAGCTCCTTGAAAGTCTTCCTCTTTTCAGTGACTCGTGACTTTACCAAGCTCGATGTCCTTTTCCAGGAGTTGGTCTCTCCTGAGAAGAAATCTCACTGTCCTACCTTCTAAGATGCTGTGGCGGTCATGTGCTTATATTAATTTCATGGTTGAGATGTAGGGGTGGAATCTAGCCTGTTAATCTGGAGATAGCCTTTGAGTAGCCAATGAAGCCTCCCTCTGGGATGGCTTTCTCCTGAGACTTCTGGGAAATCTCGCGATATTTCCCTCGTGTAGATGAGAAGCCAACTTCCCCAGTTGTTGGGAGCTAGTCTCAGAGACAACGAACTACAGAGAAGACAAGATGGCAGCGTCCAAGGAGCCGGAGGAGAAGCCACACAGCCTTACCCTGATGGAACCAGACCTCTGAAGCTAGAGAAGCCACGTGGAGAGCCCTGCCAGTGCTGAGTTGCTTCTACCACCACTGGATGCTGTTGACGGACCTTGAGCCCTGGAATTGAGGAGCCATGGGGAGGCTTCTGCCAGCGCCGGGACTCTGCACCCACTGGCCTGTGACATGGTGAGTTGGAAGGAGCCTTTATACACTATCGGATATATGGGCTAATATCGGCCTTATGGCTTTGAACTGGACTGGGTTGGGATGCTTTCTTAATGACCTATTCCTCTTGTATATAAACCATACCCTTATATCCATATGCATGTCTATGAGTTTGTTTCTCTAGTTTACCAGGACTAATACAGATGCATTCTGACTGTACCTCTGGCAAGCTATGGTATTCTCAATATGCAACACTAAAATTCAGATGCCTCAGTTCTTCCGTCTTCCTTCATCATTGCTCAGCTTTCACATGCATACAGAATGATTGAGAACTCTACAGATTGCAGCAGACACATCTTAGTCCTTGTGAGCATTAGGCTTTATGTCAAGTTGAGTAGACCAGGATTCTCCCCTGGTGGGAGCTAACATAATGTGCTCGACTCCACGGAGATATCTTCAGGAAGCGGTCAGGTAGTGGTGGAGAGGATAAACCTCCTTAATCTGAACACAGTCTTGATACAATTGAGGGAGTCTCCTGCTGGTTGAGGACACCTTAGTATAAACTGGCAGTAGATGGAAGCTAGCTCACTTCTGCTGGATTTGGAGTCTGCCTCTGGTTCTTTGACTTCTTTTTTTTTTTTTTGGGGGGGGTGGGGGTGGGGGCATCACTGCTCTCCAGTGGTGGGAGTAGGAGGCCCAGCCCCACTGCTGGAATTGAACCTCCGTCCCAGTGGGCCGCAGTCCCGTGCACAACCACTACGCCACCGGGGCTCAGCCCTTTGACCTCTTCTTGTATCACCTGCTAATCCCAAGGGCAATCGGCCGACTGTGAACCTGGGATTCATTTAGCCAATTTTGGATTCATTCTGCTCTGCTGGGGACCACCAGGCTCTGGTCTTCCTGCTCCATCTTCCTGCTTCCTTCCTGTTTGGCACCCGTTACAGCTACAGGAACCAGGAGAAGCCTCCAGCTTTCATCTGATCCATGCGTTTGAACTAAGCTGGGCTTACTCAGTTCTACGACGGTGTGAGCCATTTCTTGATATAGAACTCTTTCCATGTGCACACACGTGCAGCCACACTGGTTTTGTTTCACTGGAGAATCCAGCCTAATACAGTCCACAGAGTGACATCTTTGTTCTTTAACACTAATGATATTATTAAGTAATTTCCATATTCTATTGGATCATCTTTTTTTTTTTTGTAGTGGGAAACCATATGCATCTATCTCTTCCAGCTGCCCAGGTAGCTAGCTTCCAAATTTTGCACTATAGAGAGTGACTCATCCATTTGCTGAACCATTTCAATTGTTAAGTGTGTCAATTCCTGGGTGTTTTT
>PVJH01005421.1:59535-101633 GCA_004026705.1 Nesogale talazaci | reverse complement strand
TTCTCCCTTCTATACTATCAATGCTTGATCATAGAATAGCTCCTGAGATGGTTGAATGTTGACCAATTCTTTTTATTCCCCAAAAGGCTTTCTTTTATTGGTCAGTGTGCTTTTGAAGGAGACAGTACAACGATCCTGCTGCTTCCCACCCCAGAGGAAGAGCTGTGCACAGGACAGGCACAGTGTCAACCGCCCCACAGAGACGGGACTGCTTTGTCCACCTCTTACTCGTAGATCCAGTCGTAGCCACCAGCTCCTCAGGCTTAAACCAGAGGCTGATTTCTTTCTGGGCACTCTGACCAATTCACTGCCATGAATGACGTTCCTGCCAACTTGCATACAGAAGGCTTAGAATCCGCTGACTTGGTCTCTCCCAGCATCCCAGCTTCACCACGCTCAGCCCCTCCTAGACCATGGCCACAATGGGTCCGAGTTCTTGTCCTTCACCAGCCCTGGGAAGAAGGGGCGGTCTTTCAGGTCAATGCAGTGCTGCTTCAGGTGTTCCTCGGAGGCCTTCACTAACCACATGGCCACCAGGTGGAATCCCTTCTGCTCAAAGCGCCTGATGCTGTCACCCACCAGGCCAAGCGGCATGCCGTCCAGCTTGATGGCGATGAAGGTGCTCTCATTGCTGACCATGGTGTGAGCCAGGTGTGGTGAGTGGTCGCCCAGATTCGTGGAGCTGGAGCAGAGACAGGAAGCAATCCCCCTGAGCGATCCAACTCTGTCGACCCATTTTGGGGAGCCCAGTGAGTCTGTGTATTCTTTCCATCTTCTTTGGACGTAGCCTGCAGTGTTCAATCGCTCAATACTGCAACTCTAGGCTTGAATTTTTTCAGTTCAGTTTAAGCTATGCTGAGTGTGTTTTCCCCTTAGTTTTTCTAACATTTTATTAAAATACTTAGCAGGATGGGCGCTAGGGTAGAGACGCGGTGTCGTGGAGCGTGTGACAAGTGGCGAGGGCATGCTTGGTGCAGCTGGCACGGTGACCTGGAGCTGGCCGCAGGTGCACAGCCCTGAGAAGCGCAAGTCAGGAACCCTCAACTGTTCCCCGGATCCTTCATGAACGCAGACGTCCACGAGCACTGGCTTTAACACACATGACCATGCCGTCATTGAACCCAAGATCGCCAGGGCCGGGTCCGAGCCCCACCGCCGGCTCAGAGCCCTGCGCACTCGCAGACCTCATCTCCAGTGATTCAGAAGCGGCAGCCCGCGCTGCTGCAACCTCATGATGTCGGAGACCGAGTGGAAACGCGGATGTTACACCGGGCGATCAAGGCTTTCGTGTGTGGCTGTATCAGTGGCATCTGCTCCACCGTCTTGTGTCAGCCCCTGGATCTCCTAAGTGTGCCCCCAGGCTGTGCAGCCGGTGGCGCAGGGGTCCCGACGCGTGGGGGGCTCCCCCTGTCCTGACAGTGGTTCGCACGGAGAGCCAGTTGGGCCTGTGGACGGGGATGTCCCCTTCCGTTGTGAGGATCTACTTCTGCACTTCCTGCCGGGCCATCCCCCCAGCGCCCTGCAGTCGGTTCCCGTGCTGTCACAGGGATCTGCATGTCACCTGTTACTGTGCTCAAGACATGCTAGGAGAACGAGAACGGGAGGAAGCCTCCGGGGCCCTACATCTACCGCACTGCGGGCCACTGTGGGCTCTTCAGCCGCCTGACAGCGACGCTCCTTCAGATGCGCCTTCTCTGGCATCTACCTGATGTTTTACAACCAGACCCAACAGCTGGGGCCCGTTCTGGCTCGAACTTCGGCTCCAGGCTCACTGCCGGCGTCCCGGCCTCGCTGGTCACCCAGCCTGCAGATGTCATCAAGACGCACGTGCAGCTTGCCCTGGTGAGATGCGGGTGGATCGGGCAGTCACGCTCATTTTGAAAGACTATGGGCTGCGCGGCTTCTTCCAGGGAGGGGTCCCCCGACCCTCCACAGAACACTGATGGCAGCAATGGTGTGGACTGTCTACGAAGAGATGATGACCAGGACAGGCCTCAAGTCCTGACCAAAAACTGGCTGGGGGCGGGGTGGGATCTGTTGGCACCCCGGGTTTCTGCCACCAACCACTCCGGCCATGTCCTGGATTCAGAGGATGCCCTCTCTGGGAGCCTGGCAAACAGCATCTCAGTGACCCCCCCCACCTCCCGCAGATGGACCCTAGATAGGCGAGCCTCGAGCATCCAGAAATCTGAAGCAGAATCACCGGTACAGGCACCACTTTGGGGAGTGAGGAGAGGGGTTGCCGGCCCTCTGGGGCCAAGAAGCAGCAGGCTCCCTGCCATGCCCAGAGAGCGCCAGTTGGGAACAGTGGGTTTGAGCAGAAGCGTTAGTGTCACCAGGCTAAATGAGGGCTGTGCCTGACAACGGAGATGAAGGATATTAGCCCGGGGAAGAACAAAGACCCTTATTTAGTAGTTCAGCTTCTCAGAGAGTCTGGAGAACGGCGACAGTAGCTTTCTAGCCTGTAAGAGTTGTCTGAGTACATGCTGTGTCATCAGCCTCAGGACCTGAGAGTCACGTGAATAAAATGAAGCACTTTATCAAGGGGAAAAGTAGTTTACTTTGTCTCTTTAGCTTCTCAAGCTTTGAAATCTTCTCTTCAACAATTTTACTTCATTATTTCTTTCTTTTATTTTGACTAGTCTATATTTAGGAGCAAGTTTCAGAATCCCTCTTTCCATCCATAGAGGTATTTTCTTTCTTTGCTGTTTAGTAAACCTTTGTTTTTTTCATGCATGATATTTTTAATATACTACCACTCATCTAGCTTTCAATTATCAATGTGATGGTTTCACAATTTAGGTGGAATATACTCAAGGTTGTGTATTAGCTCTGATGCACTTGTTTTACTTTTCTTCAACTTCAACTTGCATATGTGCAATTGATGGTGTGACAGTCATGTGCTTACGTTAATTTTATGATTGAGATGTGGGGGTGGAGTCTAGCCTGTTAATCTGGAGATAGCCATTGAGTAGCCATGAGGCCTCCGTGTAGGCATGGCTTTCTCCTGAGGCTTCTGGGAAATCTCGCGGTATTTCCCTCGTGAAGATGAGAAGCTATCTCCCCAGTTGTTGGGAGTTAGTTTCAGAGACGATTAATCACGGACAAGATGGCAGCGTCTGAGAAGCTGGAGGAGCCGACAGAGAGACCACACGGCTTTGCCCTGATTGAGCCAGATCTCTGAAGCTGGGGCGGCCACATGGAGACCTCTGCCAACGATAAGTTACTTCTGCTGTGGATGGACCCTGAGCCCTGGAAGCGAAGACCCATGTGGAGACCCTTGCCAGGATTCTGCACCCACTGACCTGTGACTTCGTGAGTCGGAAGGAGACTTTATAGACTGATTTCGGGCATATGGGTTAATATCGAACTTATGACCTTGAACTGGACTGGGCTGGAATACCTTCTCAGTGTCACATTCCTTTTGTATATAAACCCTTTCCTTATATCGATATGTGTGTCTATGAAATTTGTTCCTCTAGTCTACCTGGACTGGCACAGATGGTTTGGTCCACAGTGGTCTCCTGGACTTGCTCATACTGATAATATTGAGTTAACCTATGGTATCTTTCATACATGTAGCCAATTTGATTCCTGTGTATTTCATCCAGTGAAGCCCATGTTATAGTTGTCATTTCTGTTGTTGAAAAGGATATTTGCAATGAATATGCTGCTGACCTTGAAAGATTCAGTCATGCACTTCAAAATGATTTCTATAAGGAAGGCTGTATTGTCCAACTGATAACTCTAATTTTAACCTTTGCATTCCAATCATCAATAATTATCCATGCATCTTGGTTGCATGTTTAATCAATTTCAGGCAATAAGAGTTGGCAAAAATAATCAATATTTTCATCTCTGGAAATGATATTTGGTATATAATTTTTAATAATAGTCATATTGACTGGTCTTTCTTGTAGGTGTATGGATATTACCCTATCACTTCAAGATAGATTTTGAAATGTCCTTTTTTTATAATAAATGCGATATCTTTGCTCTTCAATGTGCCATTCTGGCATGGTAAGACCATAGGATTGTCCAATTCAAATGGCCACTACAAGACTATCTACAAGACTAATACCTAGGATATGAAGTTTATGTATTCCATTTCATGAACATTTTTTTTTTTTTGGCATCACTGCTCTCCCCGGTGGTGGGAGTAGGAGTATTCCATTTCTCTCTCTCTCTCTCTCTCTCTCTCTCTGTTTTTGTTTTTTAACAACTTCCAATCTGAGGCTGAATTTTACTGAGACTGTGAAAGCCAGCTCACAAATCAATCAAGGAAAAGAGGACAGGGTGGCAATGAAAAAAACTGGAAGAGCACAATCAAAAGAAGAAGCGAAGTTTGGGAAAGAACTCAAGAAGCGACTCCCAGGCCCCGATCTGTATTCAGTTCAGGCTTCTATGCGATTCTTGTCCTGTACCCAGCACACTGTGATGAGTTCCTATACAAAGGGTCTGCTAATAGTTATCTTTAAGGCAAATAAAGAAACATTAATATTTTAGCCAATTTGTTTGTGGGCCGGAGGAGAGGATGAAGCCAGGAACAGGGAGTATAGCTGATCTTTTGCAGAATTCTGTGTGTCAGCAGTATCCCTGGGAACAAGAGGAAAAGTGTCTACTTTTTATCATGTGCCCTGAATATTTTACATGAAGTTCCCATTTCACTTAGAAATGTTTAAAATGTTAAAACCTCCTTTTGTCAGTGTGTTCAAACCATGAAAAAATGTTAAGCACTTATCTGACCACTTATCTTGAGCTGAGCTGTCAGCACCTTCCCGTGGACCTTTGCCTACTCCATGGAAGGTGTGGTCCTGTCCTACTTGAGGGAGGAAATGAGGTTCAGAATGTCCCATAAATGCACTCTTGTTGCTTGGAAGCCCGCGACAGAATTCTGCTCCCGATTTTCTGCATTCAGATTGTTCAACACATATTCCTTTACCAGAGTCCATCTTCAGACAGAAATGTCAAACAGGCGTCGTGGTAAAAAAGTGCTGACACATTATCTGACTGTGAAAACACAATCTTGAATCTCCTACTCAATTACTTGACTTAAAGACAGTTCTACTTCTTTTTTTTTTCATCACTGCCCTCTGGTGGGAGTAGGTGGCCCAGCCTTGCTCCTGGAGAGTTGCTGCTGGATTTGAACTGCCAGCCCAGTGGGCCGCAGTCCCGCACTCAAACACAACGCCACCGGGGCTCAGCACCGACAATTCTACTTCTAGTATGTTAAACTTATCACTGGCCTTAAATATTTTACATGAAGTTTCCATTTCACTTAGGAATGTTCCTTCTTTTGTGACTGTGTTAAAACCATGAAAAAATGTTAAACACTTATTTGGCCACCACCCTTTCCCTCTCCCCCACAAACTGACACTATAAGGATTCTTTTTCAAAATTTGGTGACACAAACATGATTTTTCAATATTGTCCCTTAAGTACCTACATGAAAAATTACAAAACATTATTCATCTGAGAAAAAATTGATATGACATTTACTTCATAATTAGATGAATAAAATACAAGTTTCAAACAAGAAAAAGTATAAATATATTATTTGGCTCCAAAAAAAAAAAAACTAAAACTCACAGCTCGGTGAGTTAACACATTTTTTTCAGCTAGCCCAGCACATAGCTTCACTACATTAAAGCATGAACAAAAGAAACTTCTAAGCGCATTATTTGCCAGGCAAACCAGTACACAGTATGCCTCTTGCAGCTGGGTTATTTAAAGACAGTTTTACAGCTCCTGCCAGGAGGGGGTGGTGATTTAAAACTGCTGACCTGTCAGCTTGCAGTCCAGTGTGTAACCATTACTTAGGGCTCCTCCCTGGAAAAGGGAGTCATGGCTGGAGAAAAAGAGACTGACCCTCAAGGAGGTGGGTCGATGCAGTCAGAGCTGGGCAGTAGAGAGGGAAGCCTGGGCAAAGGCTGGTGCATTTGGAACACGATGTCGGTGAAGAACCTTGTCGTAAGAGCTGCAGAAAAAGCCTCAGAGGCCAGGACTTTGTTGCTCTGCTTTCACCACGTTAGCAGGAGATCCCAGTCTCTGCAAAGGCCCTCGTGCTTGGTAACATTAGCAGTCACTGATGAAGAGCCAGACTCGGGAGGAGCGGGTTCCACCCAGGTGCAGCGACAGTGCCTCAAGCATAGCAATCATGAAGCTGACACAGGAATAAAGAGCGCTTTGAACTGTCGTACATCACTGAGGGTTACCGAAAAACAAGTCTCCCCCGAAGACTTCAGAATGCTGTGATTGCACCACATCAAAGTGTCCTTTGGATTTAAGGAACAAAAGGAAGCCTGAAGGAGCAAGATCATGGGTGGAAATTGTCAGGAGTCAGGTTTTCCAATGAACTTTTTATTGGACAGCCTTGGATGTCCTCATCCAAAGAGCAGGTGCATGGCCACTATTTTTTTAAGCAATTCTTTCATGAACCTTTCTTTGCCTTTTCCTTATCAATACTGTTTCAACTTTCTTTCTTTTTTTGTGGGAATCACTGCCCCCTGGTGGGAGTAGGAGGCCCAGCTCTGCTCCTGGAGAGCTGCTGCTGGATTTGAACCGCCAACCGTGTGGGCTGCAGTCCCACACACAACCACTAAACCACTGGGGTTCAGCCCTCAATTTTCTTAAAACACCTTTCTGATGAATCTCCATGATTGTCCTGGGTCCTTCAGGAAAATCTCTCAATATTGCTCCTTTGGAGAGAAAAAAAAAAAAACACAAAGCATTTGCCATAACTTTCTAAGCAGGCCTCGCTGTCTTGAATTTAACTGGCCCAATATATATCTCCTTGGAAGTCATGAAGAAGACTGGTTTGATAGAGATAAAGATAAGTGCCTGGCTGAGAGAACTTGTCTAGTTGAGTGCAGAAATGCTTAACCACGTTTTGTTTAGAATAAATGTTTGCAGGTATAAAGTGGAATTTTAATAGCAATTCTTTTCTTTTTTTAACTTACACTTGAAAAAGTCAACTGCTTCCAAAGTACAGTGGTGGAACAGGCAGAAGGCTGACATTTTCATTACAAATAGGAGTAGTTGAACAAAGTGAAAAGGTTACCAAGCAAGTTCAAAACCCAGCAGAGCAATTTACATTTCGTTCTCAAGGCTTGAAAACAATCCAGTATTCTCCGAGATCACCTAGGCAATGGCCCAGTTCTCCAGAACACTGAGTGTTCTCCAGGGTCTCTGGATTCCGGGTAGAGGCCCAACTTCCAGGCCAACTGGAAGGGCAACACTGCTCTTTTGGCTCTGAGGAGCCCCAGTCTCTTTGGGTGTCTGTGTGGTGACCTAATCCACTTGCTCTACCTCCACTCCCAGACTCTGTTCTTCTGCCTGCCCATTTATGTTGGACCTGCAGCCCCTGTTACAGGCAGCCCCACAGTCCAGAACAAACCGAAACCTAGCCAACGACGCCCACACTTAGAAACCCCCAAAGCCGTAACCCCAACCTCACCTCTGGTGAGACCCAGAGGTCCTCCCTTTGAAACGGAGCATCTCTGTCTCCCATGCTCCTTGTCTCTTCAGCTTCTGGTTTCTGCTATACTGCTCTTTCAAATCTCCAATGTCGTTATGCATCAATTAGATGCATAATATTAAAAAGAACACAAAACTTGCTATACCAAGTGCTGATGGCACAATCTGGCACTTCTGTGTAGGGGAATACTACTGAGGCGCTAAAACGGAATATGTGTTCTTGTTGACACATACACATGCACATTCTGCTATTTGCCATGATATGTTGAGGAAAAGAAGTCAATCAAAAAGAGTTACATTGTTTACTATTCAATTTTCAAAAAGATAAAGTAGGGCCTTGGAAACTAGGCTCATGGTTACCAGGGATTAGGAACATAGTATATCATGATCAAGAGGGAGTCATACCAGCATACACAAACAGTTAACATTTGGAAACAATTAATATAATCTATCACATAGATAAAACAAGGGGAAAGAATCATAAATTAATGCAGAAAAGGAACCTAACAAAATACAACACCCATTCTTGATTTTTAAAAATCCAACAAACCCTCAACAAAATAGGAAAAGAAGAGAAATCCCTCAACACATAAATGGGCATATGTATAAAATCCATAGCCAACATTACCCTGAACAAAGAGAAACAGAAAGTCTTCTCCTTGCAAAGAGAAACCAGACAAGGATGTCCTTTATCACTGCTCTTATTCAAATTGTGCTGGAAGTCTTATCCAAAACAATTAGATGACAAATGAAGTTAAAAACATCCAAATTGGCAAAGAAGAAGTAAAACTCTGATGGCAGATTATGTGATCCTATCCAAAGAAAATCCCAAAGACTCAGCAAGAAGATTGTTGGAACTAATTGAAACATTCAACAAAGTGTCAGGATACTAAATCAATATATAAAAATCAGTTGGATTCCTTGTACTAGATAAGGGAGCTCTAAAAACAAAATCAGGAAGAAAATATCACATGCGATTTCTAACCAAAAGATGAAATTCTCAAGGAAAAGTAAGACCTATACAAAGAAAAGTAGAAAACATTGCTACAAGAAACCTAAAGATATTTCCATGAATGGAAGAATTTTTCCTGATCACAGATAGGAAGACTTAATATTGTAAAAATGCCAATATGACAGATGCCAAAGCAATCCCGATCCAGATTTTTTATGGATTTTTTATTTTTGGAGGGGCGTCACTGCCCTTGGGTGGTGGGAGTAGAAGGCCCAGCCTTTGCTCCGTGGAGCTGGAATCAAACCTCCATCCCAGTGGGCCGCAGTCCCGCACGCAACCACTACGCCACCGGGGCTCAGCCTTTTTTTATGGATTGTTTTTATTTTCCAATCCAGATTTTAATATCATTCTCTAAAGAGATGGAAACACAAATATCAACTTTATATGAAAAGGAGATCGACCAGGACCAAGGAAAGCAATGCTAAAGAAGAACAATAAAATCAGGAGCGTCTCATTTTCTGGGGTGACGAGAGAAACAAGCCCAGAGACATTCTTGACATGTAAGAGAGAACTTTACATCAAGAAATAATTGTGCATCAATAAAGCATCCCAGCCCAGTCCAGATCAGGCCCATAAGGTCAATCTGAGCAGTTAGACCCAATCCCAGTGCATAAGTCCCTCTTCAGAGTCATGCAGCACCTGCAATGATGTGCAATGCAGGCTCTCAGACCAGTGAGTGCAAAGCCTTGTGAATCCAACGGTGGTGGAAACGTCTTCAGAGCTCTGACCGTCAACACTTTGCCTCCAGGAGGCTTTTCAGCAGGAAGACCTAGGCAGAGAGAGTGTGTCCCGCCTCCAGGGAGTAAGAGAGGGAGTTCCCAGAATCCTCATTATTAGGCCACGCCCACAAGGAGCCATCAATCAGGCTGTAACCTGACTGACAGGCTAGACCCACCCTTCCATTTACTTATCAACTTGACATAAAATTATGTAACTACCACATGTCCTAACCTAAAACTCTGCTATGATTATAGTAGTGAAAGCCGTGTGGCACTGACCCCATGCTTGGCACACATCAATGGAACAGAAGGGAGAATCCAGAAGTAAATCCACCCACCTGTCCACAGCTAATCTTTGACCAAGAACCAAAACACAATACATGGGGAAGAGATTGTCTCTTAATAAGTTGTGCTGGCACAAAGGACAATAATTTGCAGAACAATGTAATAGAACCTACAATCACACAGTATACATAGACAATCTCAAAATGGCTCCAACATCTAACTGTATAACCTATAACTGTAAAGATCATCAATGGAAAAATGGAAACAAACTCTGGTGTCTAATACATGGTCTAAAACTCAAAAACCAACAAACAGGAAGACCTTGAAAATCAAACTCACTGCCATTGAGTTACTGTCAACTCATGCCATGCCCCTGTGGGTCTCCGAGCTGTAACTGCCTTACGGGAGTGGAAAGCCCACCTTCCTCCCTTGGAGCAGCGGGTGGTTTCAAGCCAACAGGTAACCACCACCCCACCAGGACTCCTTAAAATATGATGTAAACATAGTGTCAAGCAAAATGGAAAGCACATAAACAACAGAAGGCAAAATAGGTGATTTGAATCTCTTAAAACTTAGCTATGAGGCTGAGCCCCGGTGGCATAAGTGGTTGAATGTGGGACTGTGGCCTGCGGGCTTGGCAGTTCAAATCCAGCGGCGGCTCTCAGGAGCAGCGCTGGGTAGCGCTGCTACCCACGACCACCAGAGGGCAGTGATGCTCCCCCCAAACAACAAAAACAAAACAAAACAAACCTAGCTACGTGCATCAAGAGATTTCCTTAAAAGCGTGAGAAAGAGAGCACACAGCTGGGGGAACATTTTTACCAATGACATTGCAGATTATGCTATAAACTCCATAGACACCTTCTCAGCACCACCACAAGAAAAAGACAAGTGATCCATTTTAAAATAGGCAGAGTACATAAACAGACACTTCACCAATGAGGACCGTCAGGTGACACGAACATGGAGAAATGCTTGATCTCAATAGCCATTTGAGAGACACAAAAGAAAACAACAAGCAGATACCACCTCCTCCCAGAAATAATAGCAAGGTTCCAAAAACTAGAAAACAAAGACAGGCTAGGGTGCAGAAAGACTGGACACTGCTGGTGAAACTGTAGAATGGTGCAGGGACTGTGCCAAGTGGTGAAGTACTTCCTCAAACAGAAAGACCAAAGGACCAGGAAACTGCTCTACATGGCCTATGTCCTAGAGAAATGAGGCTCAACGCAGAGGTATATGCACACATGTACACCCATGTTCATCGCAACACTGTTCACAAGAACAAAAAGAAGGAAACAACCTTCCATCAGTGGAAGAATGAGGACTTTGGTACAGACACACAATAGGATATTAACATATGAGAGAATAAAGATAAATCTGGGGGAAGAACCCTCATAATATGGATGCGTCTGGAGGACATTATACTGAATGAAATACACTGAACACACAGGACAAATATTGCATGGGATCACTGCTATAAAAATCAAGGAGATATTTTCACATGAAAAGAAACGTTCTTTTCTGGTTACAAAAGGTTTAAGAGGGGTTGAGCCCCAGTGGCGTAGTAGTTGAGTGAGGGTTGAGTGGTTGAGTGCACCATTGGCTTGGCGGTTCAAATCCAGCAACAGCTCTCAGGAGCAAGTCTGGGTAGCTCCCACGACCACCAGAGGGCAGTGATGCCAAAAACAAAGAGGTAAAAGGGGAAGGGAGGGCTGAGCCCCAGTGGTATAGTGTTTGTGCGCGGGACTGCGGCCCACTGGGACAGAGGTTCAATTCCAGCAGTGGGGCTGGGCCTCCTACTCCCACCACCGGAGAGCAGTGATGCCAAAAAAAAAAAAAGGGGGGGGGGAAGGGAAGGAAAGAAGTCATGGACTAGAATGCAGACAAGTGTTAACTTGAGTGAAGGGGAAGAAAATATACAAGAAGGAGGTTGGCAAAAAAGGATGGAACCAGGGCAAGACAGTGGGAGGTTTGCAAGAGTTAACAGACACAATCCTGAAATAGTGGCCATTAGCAAGTAGATAACTGTCTAGACACACAATGTGGACAGGTGTGGAAGGGATAATTGTATATGTGTATTTACTTTTGCTGTCAATATATCCATGAACATGGTGGAAGATGTGATCAAGCACTTTGAGGGAAGGAGTTGGTTGGCCTGGAGTATCAGTCTTGTGGTAAGCCAATATCAATTGTCATAAAATAGTTCACAGAGTTCTATGTTCTACTTAGGTAAGTAGTGACTAGGGTCTTTAAAACTCTTGAGAAACCATCTAAGGGACTGGTCTCTCCCTGTCAGAAGAAAGAAGAGTGAGGAAAATAAAGACATATGCAAACAATCAGTCCAATAGATGGCTAGATCATGAAAACATCTATCTCAACAATCCTGAGGCAGGAAGAACTAGGTGTTGCCCCACTACAACGATCAATTTTTTTATCATGTTATTGGGGGCTCATACAACTTCCCCCACAATCCATACATCCATCCATTGTATGCAAAGCACATTTGTACACTTGTTGCCATCAACATTCTCAAAACATTTTCTTTTCACTTAAGCCTCTGGTATCAGCTCCTCATTTGTCTTCAGTGATTGTGTCGGGAAGGTGAGCATCATGGAATGTCAAAGTGTCCTTGCATTGAGGAAGTACTTGAGCGGAGGTCCAATGCCCATCTGCTGCCTTAATGCTAACTCTTTAAGTATATGCACATAGATCTATTTCCCCATCATCATATATAAATATATTTACCTATGTACATGCCTGTATTTAGACCTCTATAAATGTCCTTTGCCTCCCAGTTCTTTCCTCTATTTCCTTTTACTTTTCTCTTGTCCCACTATCATGCTCAACCTTCATATAGGTTTTAGTAATTTCTTTCTGTTACATGACTCTTGATCAGTCCTTATCAGGCCTCTCACACCCATCTTGTCACTGGTTTTAGATCACTTGTTGTTCCCTTATCCCTGAGTTGGTCAACACCACCTCCTTTGCCCCACCTCCCCATCTCCCATATCTCCCCAGAACCATCAGTCCCATTGTTTACTTCTCCAGACTGTTCATCTAACCTATCTTATCTAGATAGACTTGCAGAAATAATATGTACAAAAAAATCCTAAGACATTGCAAGATGAAGTGACAAAAGAAAACAAAACAATGACAATAACAAAAAAACCTAATATCCAGAAAAGTATATAAATAAGTAAACAAATAAAAATGATACTAACAAAAGAAAACCAGTAAATAGTTCAAGGCCTGTTCATTGACCTCCAGGAGGATCCCCCGGTTGAGTCTGATGGGGTGCCACACCTTGGCCCCAAAGTCTATCCTTGGCACTCCCTCAGGAACCCCATGCTCTGCTCCCCCTGCTGCTCTGCTGCACACCCTTAGTGTTTAGCCTCATTGTGGTGGGGTCAGACAGGGTACAGTCCCGACCCTGCTTCTTCATTGTTGTTCAGTAGGCCCTTGGGTCAGCGAGGAACACTGGGTTTCATAGTGGGGCCAGCCATTTGGTCCTCTCTGTGCATTGGCTGTTCTGAGTGGGGATATTGTTCCTCAAGGGTCGGTGGACCAGGATGCACTCCACTCTCTCTTCCTCCCCCTTCATTTCCTCTCATGTGCTCTGGTCAGACATGTCCCTCTCCCGAGCTGCAGCTTCAGTACAAACTCTGTCTTCCAAAGCAAACTCCCCTGAGGGGGCGTGGGAGGCGGGGAGCGACTGTCCATGTAGTCGGGTTTGGAGCTGAGCCCTCAGACCCCTCCACTGGCTCCCTGCCCCAGGCTTCCATGCTGCAGTTATATCCTGGGTCACCAGGTTTAAGTTTGGACCCTCTTTCCCTGTGGAGATATGAACAATATGCTCCCCTTGGGTGAGTTAGTGCCCTATTCCCCACTACACATCACCATCTCCCCCACCCCACCCTCAGTTGGCTACCATATGTAGCCCTGGATTGGGTCTGGCCCCTGCCATATCACCTGGGCCTCCCCCCAGGAATTTCTGTACACAGTAGCTTTTCCTTTATAGCTCATTTGGTGGCTTAATGACTCATTTATATTTTTATCACTGAATACTTCTTCATTGTATGAATGTATTGCAGTACATTCCCCTATTGAAGGACATCTTAGGTACTTCCAATTTCTACCCCATAGTGACCTGTCGGTGAAGGCGGAACTTCTCCGCAATTATTATGCTCCAAAGATTAACTAGACCCTCTACCAGCATTTGTTATGGAAATCCCAGTCACTTAAGGCCTTTTGTATTGCCTACTTCGAGCTAACTCCCCTGTTACTAGGATGATGGCCCACTTCCCCCTAAGCCTATGGCAATTCTAGAATCATTGTTAATAGCCCCATAGTCTGATAGAAATGCTTATCTACCTCCACAGACTAAGGTCTGGTCTTTTCACTCTTCTGGTCACAAAGTCACGTAGACATTCCTAAGACCATCCCCCTCATCACCATGTAGCCCTTAAGACAGCCCTCTCCTGTGACATATATCTTTGCCTGTAACTGGGGGCCTGGCTTGGCTCCAGAGGGTATGTAGGAATGGGACATAGGATAGAGAAGGGACTCCTGAAGACCTCCCTGCCCACCTCAAGTCTGCTCTCACAGAAGCCTGTTTTGTACCAGCCTGCCTGTCTCCCTCTCCACGTGGACCATCTAGCAGGGTGTAGGTGAGCATGTATCATGAAAGGGTACATATAAAACTTGTTATGCTCTTTTCTCTCTCTCTCATGATCTCTATATAGGTGTTATAATAAATAATAATTATCGCTACACAACTGCCTGTTGAACCCTTAGTGCGAGTATATCAGGAGGCTGGTCCCCCCCTGATAGTGACCCTCTGCACAACAGAAGAAAAATAATTCCCAGTCCTGCACCATTATAACAATGGTTATGTTTGAGCCAATTGCAGCAGCCCCTGTGTGAGGCCCTTGGACCCAAGGCGCTCATCCTCCCAGACTGTTATTTCCAACAATGTTCTCTTTCCATGTAGTAGGTCTTCAGTATCTGACAGTATTTGAAGCTATGCATAAGGTTTTCAGCAACTACTTCCTCCAAAGTGGGCAGCCACTTCCTTCTTTGCTGTCTGGTCTTCGTCTAGAACTGTGGTTCTCAACCTTCCTAATGGGGCGACCCTTTCGTACAGTTCCTCATGTTGTGATGACTCCCCCCCCCCATCATAACATTATTTTCGTTGCTACTTCATAACTATAATTTTGCTACTGTTATGAATCAGGCAACTTCTGGTAAAGGGTCATTCGACCCCCCAAAGGAGTTTGAACCCACAGGTTGAGAACCAGTGATCTAGAAGCTCTGCTGAAACCTATTGCCCTTGGGTGACCCTACTGGCAGTTGAAATATCAGTGATGCTAGCTTCTAGCATCACAGAAACACACAAGCTACCACAGTACGACAGACAGACAAGTGGTGAATAACAAGACATAGGGGCACCTTAGCTGTATATTTCTAATATAATCCAGTCCTCTCCAAAATATAGTTTGATTCCAACTATGTGGCATTCTGGACCAAGGAAAACTCTAGTGACGGTGAGGAGGTCACTGGTGGTCAGCGAGCAGGAGGAAGGACGACTGTGTGAAGCACAGGGCATAATTACAGCAATGAAATTATTCCATGTGATAAGGTGAACACATGATACTTTGTATGTGTCAGAAGTCATTGGGCTATATAACACAGAGTGAACTCTAATATAAAGGGCAGACTTTATTATATACAGTAATGTATAATAACATCAGTTGTAAAAATGTACTACAGGACAGGTTTTTCTATCAAAAGCTGATCTGTCAGTGAAGGCAGCCCTTAATATATCACAGGTCCCATAGGTGCAATTGTACGGTGCTAATCAGTAAAGATTATATAAAGTTATGGAAAAGATGAGAGGTAGAAATAATGGAGTCAGACACATTTTATGGTAGCATGCTCGAGTCAGCCTCCCTTGGTGGTCCACGTGGGGGGAGAGAGAGAGAAAGAGGAGGAGAGGACATAGGGAGAGGGAAAAGGAGAGAGAGGCGAGGGGGAGAAGGGGGAGGAGAGGTGAGAGAGATAGCTCCTCTATTGCTGCCTAAGGCTTCTAATCAATCTGGGCGTGATTAGAGGTACCCATGTGTCACAGAAAGGGTTGCACTGTAGGTACTACAGTAATGAGGAGGGGCGATCTAGGGACCTACACGCAATAGGAAAGGGGACACGTAACAGGATGGGTGGACCCCAGACACATGATGGTGGCCTGACCTTGATTATCCTTAAGCTGGAGACTTGCTTTAGGCAAAGCTTTCAGGGGAAGTGACCCATGTCCTAGCAGCAGGGAGTGAGCCCTTTGTTTTGTGGGAGAGACAATCTCTAAGCATCTGACTGCCCAGCGAGTGCTGGCAAATAGCTTCTCATATTTGGTAAAACTTTGGAGACAGAGCTGGGGGAAAGTCTTAAATTAATCCCATACTGATCAAAGAGGGAGCTCTGAATTTTCTACTCTGAAAAACTGCTCAAGATCACTGAAGATGGGGCTGAGCCCTGGTGGCGTTGTGGTTGTGCGCGGGACTGTGGCCCACTGGGTTGGAGGTTCAAATCCAGCAGCAAGGCTGGGCCTCCTACTCCCACGATCAGAGGGCGGTGATGCCCACGAAAACAAACAAACAAAAAATAAATAAATAATGAGGCTGAGCCCCAGTGGTGTAGTGGTTGAATGCGGGACTGCAGCCCACAGGCTTGGCGGTTCAAGTCCAGCAGCAGCTCTCCAGGAGCAAGGCTGGGCCTCCTATTCCCACCATGGCAGTGATACCCACAAAAAAAAAAAGAAAGAAAAAGATCACTGAAGCTAAGGATGCCATGGCAAAATGTGGTGAGGCAGCCAGACGATGCAAAAATGGTATTGTCTGGGGTCTTGAAGGCTCGTCTTAAAACTAGCAGCAATCCATCTGAAGCGTCAACTAAATCCACATAGAAGCAGCACATCAGCCTGCGTGGTCCAAGGATGTAAAACCCATAACCAAAGGAAGCAATGGTATCTGAGCTTAAATTGTGTGCCTGATTGGTAGGCAGCTCTGAATGACACTGGGAACCCAAGACCCATTTGCAGAGTCCTTACATGGATTAAGCCTCTGATAAGTCTTCTGACCACAAGAGTGATAGTCTCCTGCTATCAGAGAATATTGTAAATGCAAACATGCCAAATGCAATTAGGTTAAAATGTGATGCCTGATTATTTGATCTCTCTTTTGACCCACTTAAAATATGCTCTAATTTTTAATACCCTTTTCCTTTTTTTCTCAATTGGAGCTTTTTCTCTGACTTGTTATTATTGTTGGTCTTTGGGGGTGGGTGGTGGTGGTGGTGGTATGTTTTCCAGTATATGAAGACTGGGATGGGTGAAGCTATCGAGACAGTAATTGGATTAGGGCCTTATTGGGGGCATGGTGGCAGGGTTAGAGGGATGTGAAGAGCTAAAAATGAATTTTAAAAGGGAAGAAAATGTTCTGGAACTGATTGCAGAGATAACTGTACAATTCTTATTAATAGAACTGAACTATGGAAGTGTATGATTGTGAACGATATTGTCAATAAAACTATATTAATAGTTTTTAAATTGCTTTTAAAATAAACTCAATTAAATAGTTCCAAACAAACAGAAATCTGCAGCTCAGAGGAAGTCTCTGGTTCTAAATGGCATGTTAAGGTGCCGGGCAGGAATTCAAGCCCTCACTTGATTTGAAGGCTCCATCTTTTTCTCCGCACACTGCCTCCCTCCCTTTAGAATAACTACACAGTGGAAAGAGAACTACACTCAAGCACTGTGCCAAGCATTTCAGCACAAAAGGTATTACGATATCATTTACTTTGGAGGACCAAAAAGTTGAAGTCAGAGAGCTAAGAAACTCAAAGAGCTAGTGAGTGGCAGAGTAAGTAGACAGTTCTTCTGAATTCAAAGTTGGTGTTTTTGACTGCGTAACCTCATTATCAGAGATAAAAGCACTTCATCAAGAGAAAAGTTATACAGGGGCAACATTACAAGGTGATTTTTAAATTTGTGGGAAAGTCCCATTCTCTTGTGATTCCATTTTCCCAGGAGCGTATTGAAATCCCTTCATATTCCTGCTGAACGCAAGCTCCAAGAGGTCAGATACCTTCCTTCCCATGAGAAAAAGGAGATTCGAGCCAAGAGAAAGAAAGAAAAACGTTAAGACAGACCTTTCTATCACAAGATGAGCGTGCACTAGCCTACCTTCACTGACACAATAAAAGACGCCCCCTCTCTTAGAAAAAATCCACTTTCTAGGGGATTCTAGGATTGGGGAAGGAGAGAAACCAGTCGTGGTCCTTGTTACAAATGAGAAATAGCGTTTTATTCAGTACCCATCAAGTCACAGGTTTCTGGGGAATGGATGTGGAGACGTCCACATTGATACCAGGTTGGGCTGCTTCGAATCTGTGCCCCTGTTTATTGCTACAGTCAGACCAAAATCCTACAAGGTGGCCAAATCAAAGAGTTGGGAGACTGGACAACCTCTACCTAAGTAGGGGTTGATTTGTGGCAGGCTTTTCCAGGCCAATTCTAGGAAGCCGTACTGGGCAATGCCCACAGGCTGGAGAGTTTGCACATTGTTTTTCCCGGGAAGGGGCACCACATGTTGGAATTTGGGAGGAGCCGCGGGGCCACGAGAATGACCCCAAAACAGGCGGCAAAGCAACCGCTCACCGAGGGCCAGATTCTTGGTTTTCTGGGCCTCTTCATAGAGGATCTCCCGGGGCTGGGGCTGCCCTCTCTGTAGCAACTCCAGTAGGAGCTTCTGTATCCGAGGGGACTTCAGTTGGTACAGGTCCATGAGCTGGTAGAACTGTTCCATCCAAGTAGCCGTGTCTTTCGCATATCGCTGCTGCAACAGCTGCAAGATGTAGTACAATGCCACAAAAGTCTCCCACTCAGGTAACTCTTCCCTTTTCTGGGAGACAGGCTGTGATTTCTTCTCCAACTTGGGCAATTTGGGGCGCCTACGTGTGCCCTTAAGAGCCCAAAGTTCCTTCTGAAATACGAGTGCCAGGGTTTGTTCGTTCACTGTGCTGTGGACATCTGTGGCAATGACTCCTGTGGCCGGATAATGTCGACTCTCCATCTCTCGGAGAGCACTGGATAACTGGTGGGCCCGCTCACTCCTGTGTGGCTCTCCTAACAGGTGATCATGGATGGCCTTCGGAGCGTGTGTCTTCTTGGTTGCGAATGGCAGCACGGGTGCAAGGAGAGGAAAGGACTTCTGCTTGGCCTTGGGAAACGTGGGGAATTCAATCCTGCCCCCCAGGGCCCAGAAGCCCTTCTGAAGTATCAAGGGGAATGACTTTTTGTTTAGAGAAGGAGAGGCAGTTGGAGAAGCATCTCTTTTGGGTGGATGGGTTTGCTTAGGCTCCCTAATAGCAGGGAGTAACTGTTGAACTGGCTTCTTGCTATCGGATTCAGCTTGAATCCTCTTACTGGTTGATGGGAACACGGGTTCTGGGATGGGTAATGGCTCCCCCCAGCTCTCCTTTTCCCCTCTAATTGGAGGGAGCACTTTTAAGTGCCCTGGCTTTAAAATATCCTCATCTGTTCGCGATGTTTTAGTGTGACCTAACTGTAAGTTCTGGCCGAGGTGTTTAGCAATAAGGTTAAGCTTGGCCTGCTGTAGCCAGTCTGGGTCCCTCTTCGGATGATGGATTCTGAGGATTTGACTCAGTCGATAGAAACTGTCCCTGGAAAGTTGTTCTCCTGCTTCCAACCTTAGCAAGGCCCTGTTCATCCACTCTTCATCTGAGGGGATTATTTCTGAGTAGCCTGGGCTGTGGTATCTTTTCATGGGTGAAGAAGTAGGGGGTGGGCCCTGGATCTCAGGTTCCTCTACCTGGGAATCATGACGCTGTAGAGCCCACTTCCATCGGTCCTCTGTAGACTTGTGTCCAGGTGTCTGTGATTCGATGACAACCCCAGGTAACTGGGACTCTGGCCTATGAAGACTTTCGGGGGTCTGAGTCTTTAAGTCCATTTCCATGGTTTGTAAAAACATATCCCTAGCATGAGCCAAAAGTATGTCCCCTTGTCTTCCCAATGACTTTATCATTGGCTTTACTCCAGGACGTTGACTAGCCTGTCCTTCAAAAGTCGAATGATCCTCTAAGACTTCCAAGTTTGTGTCTTCTTGGGGTGTCGCTTTGAAAGTGCTCTCTAGAACTATTGGCCAAACAGCCTTGATGGGTGATTTCAAGTGTCTCTTTCCATCAAGTAATCTCTTTCTTTTAAAGAGCATTTCCCTTGTAGCTGTCTCCCACCTTTTCTCAGCAAGGTCCTTACTTTCTGTCACTTGCTTGAAAAAGCGTGCTTTTCCCTTTGAGAGCTCTGTTCCTGATAATCTCTCCACATCCTCTTTTTCCTCTAACTTCTCCATCTCTTCTTCCCTCTCCTCCCTCAAGCTCTCCTCCTCCTTCTCCTTCCAGACCTCCTCTTCCTCCCCCTCCCCCGCTTCCTTTTCACTCAAGCTCTCCCTCTCCACCTCCATCCATCCCTCCTCTTCCTTTCCCTCCACCTCCTCACTCAAGGTCTCCCTCTCCGACTCCACCCATCCCTCCTCTTCCTCTCCCTCTTTCTCTTCTTCCTCCTCCTCACTCAAGTTCTCCCTCTCCACCTCCACCCAGCCCTCCTCTTCCTCTTCTTCCACCTCCACCCAACCCTCCTCTTCCTCTTCTTCCACCTCCATCCAGCCCTCCTCTTCCTCTTCTTCCACCTCCATCCAGCCCTCTTCTTCCTCTTCTTCCTCACTCAAACTCTCCCTCTCCTCACTCAGGCTCTCTTCCTCACTTGACTCCTCCTCTTGTCTCTTACTCAACTCTTCTTCCTCCTGTTTCTTTTCACTCCATCTCATCTTTATCTTCCTCTTCTCTACCAGACCTGTCCCCTTCTCCTTCATGGAAAGGCTCACCTCCTGTTCCCCCTCTCCGGTCAATCTCTCCTCTTTCCCCTCCTCAGTGAGACCCTCTATTTCCTTTTCAAGCAAACTCTCCTGTAATCCCCCCAACAGCATCTTTTCCGTATTCTCTAATAACCACTTCATCGAGATCTCCGCTGGTCCATTCTCTTCAAGTCTCTTTAGAAACTCCTCTAGCTGCCCCTTTGCGAAGATATTTTGCTCCTGGATTTCCTTTAATGTCCTAGCTACCTGGATTGTATCTAATAGTGTCCCTTCCTGGACACTCTCTGCTAACCTTCGAGTCTCCTCTAAGCCTGCGTCCTCAGTCAGCGTGCTCTCCGGGCTGCTCATTTTGCCACCACGCTCTTTCTGAACGAGTTCTTTATATTCCTTGGCTGTCTCCTCCTGTTCCTTACGAGCTCCCTGCTCTTGTTCATCAACTTCACCCCTTTCCACAGTGGATGATCTCTCTCCTTTGGCTATTTCTGTTTTACTCAAAGATTTACTGAGTTCCTGAATGACCTTTGCCAGACTCTTCAGGAGCTGTTTGCCTTTCATCTGTCTATTCTTTTCGAGAGAGCTAGCCTCACCTTCTTCAAAGTCCATCCAAGTTCCCATCTTCCGTCTGGCCAGTGCCTGTGCTCTCTCCTTTTTGATTATTCTCTCTTTCTGGGGGACACCCCTCTCTTTGCTCTTGTCACCAAAGGCCAATTTCCTCCCTTCCTGGGACAATATGTCACCGCGCCTCAGAATTTCTTGCTTTTCTTGGGGTATGGTTCTCTCTCTGCTAGGCCTTGCAGTCTGTGGCCTGGCTGTTTTCCTTTCTTTTCCAGCAGCATGTCTCTTTCCCTTGGCAAGTTTGCTGGGTTCCTGCGTCCGTCTCTTCCCCAGTGGGCTTTCTTTCCGTCTTCTGGCCGTGTATTCCCGCTCTTGAGGGGCGTCCCCCATTTTGCCAGCCTGCGCTTCCTCTTCTCGAGCTGCTTTCTCCTTTTGCCAAGTCCGTTGTCGCCTCTGCTCAACCTTGACCTCCTCTTTCCGAGTCCCTTCCCCTTTTTCTTTGGTCCCCTGTCCTCGTGTCTCACTTGCTTTCTCGATCCATTTCTCCTTCTTTGGGCCCCGTTTCGTTCCCCTTGCGGCCTCTCGCTCCTCTCCCTCCCTCACCACCGGTTTCTCCGGGCCCAGTTTTACTTTCACGCTGGAGTCTTGTGTTTTCCCCTTGGCCTCTCTCTCTGCCCTCTGAGCCTGTTTCTCCTCTTTCTGAGCTTCTCTCTCTCTCCGAGCCTGCCTCTTGGCTTCCCGGGCCCCTCTTGTGGCTTTCCAGGCCTGCTTCTCTTCTTGTGACCGCATCTCCAAGTCTCCCACCTGTTCTGTCTCTGCATCTCCAGGGAGCGGTTGCTCTCCCTCAGTGGGCTTCCCTCCTTCTTGTGCTCGCTCCTCTGCCCAAGCCTCTTGATCACTCAGACCCGACACTTTCTCCATTGCAACAGACGTCTCCTCCTCTCCCACGCTCAGTTTCTGTCTTTCCCAGACTGGCTGTTTAGTCTCTTCAGCCTCTCTCTCTCCTTCCGGAATAGGACTCTCTTCCTGGGCTTGCTCCTCCTCTTCCCTCACTTGTGTTTTTATTCCTTGGACTGTCTCTTGGATTTTCTCGGCCTCTCTCTCCTCTTTTCCTAACCATCTCTCTTGTTGGGGGGGCAGCTCATTCTCTTGTTCAGCCATGCTTTCCCTTTCTAACACCTGTGCTCTCCTCTCCCAGGATAACCCTTCTTCTTCTGTAGACAAAGTGTCTTTAGATAAAAGTTCCTTTTCTTGGGCCAACGGCCTCTCCTTATCTTCGTCTCTCCCCTTTTCTGGTGGGTACTGTTCCTTCTTGTGGGGCGTTCCCTGTGCATCTCTTACTGGTTTCTTTACTTGGGGGAGCAGCTCCTCCTTTTCCCAGGTCACTTTCTTCTCTTTCCCAGTCTCTTTCGTTTCCTTGGCCAGTTCTTCCCTTCTCTCCCCCTCCTGGGCCAGCTTTCTTTCTTCAGGGACTGCTGCCTTGGCCTGTGTGCCTCCACCTTCCTCCTGGTCCCACACTCTCTTTTCCTTCCTATCCCAGGCTAACTGGCTTTCCTTCCCCACCTTTTTCTTGCCTCTCTCCAGAAGCTTCTCTTGAGCAGCTGGCTGCCTTTCTTCTAGAGACAATGCTTGCTTTCCCTCAGTTATTCCCCCCCAGGGCCTCTCTCCTTTCTGAGGGCTGATTTTGGTTTGGCCCCTGACCAGATCCTCCTGCATGGGTTTTTTCTCCTCAGGTCGTTTCTTGTCTTTCTCGGGTGTGGCCCCTCCTGGCTTAGCAGATTTACTTCTTTCCTTTGTAGAAGTGATTTTCTCCAGGCCTCGGTGGCCTTTTAAAGGAGGGCCTTTCTTTCTCTTAACCTTTGAAGAGGAGAACTTGCTCTTGGTTACTGCTTTCTTAGATCCACGGTCCTTGATCCCCGGTGCTCCTGCTCTCTCAACGGCCTCTTTTTCCTTGACGACGGGTACTTCTTCCTCTACTCTCTCACCCACGATGGAGGAGATGGAACCAGTGTCCCTTAACGGGGAACAGATCTCTTGAAAGAGATCCCAACTGGGCTGTCGATCAGCAAGAATCACTTGAGCTAGGTCGATCAGTTCTTCACCAAGATCTCTTAAGATTCCTGGATGGGAACTTGCTATCCTTGAGATAACAAGTTTGCAAATGTCATCCCTCCAAGACTTGGTATATGAGCCACTTTTGTGTCCCGGGGCCCCAGCCAAACCACGGCCAGTATATTTAGGTGTTTTCCTTACGTATATTTCTTTCTTATAATCCTCGGCTTTCTTCGGCTCTTCTGTAGCCAGTTGTGAAACGGCCTTCAAGTCTCCTGTCTCTGCCGCCTTCTCATCCATCTGTTCAATAGCTTTCTTCGGTGCCATTTCCCAAAGCTCTTTTGCAAGCACTTGGCTTTCTGGCTGAGAGATTGTTTCTCCGTCATCCTTTGTGATCTCGTGGCCTGTGGCCTCCAACACAACCTCTTTCGATTCTTCAACAATATCCGGGGTTGGGGCGGGGCTGGGGGCAAGATCCTCAGTGCTGATTTGCTCTGTCTTTCTGTCCTCTATTTCTTCACCTTCATCGGCCGTAGAAACTAACACAAGACTTAACTTTTCCAGTTCATTATCTCTCTGCTTCCTGGGAACTCTCAGGTTTCTTTTCACTGCAGAGATATTGGGATAAATACGGTTAAGAAAAAACATACATGTTCTGAGTGAGATCCTTTGACAAAAAAAGAAAAGATACAGAGGAAATGGAGGCTTTATGATATAGAAATGCTCGCTACTTCACCCCAGCTCTCCTATCTTCAAAAATAGAACCCCAGTACATATTGGTTATGGGGTGGATCTTTCCAGAAAGGTTGCTTTCCTGATAAAGGTCTCCCACATACCTGTATTGTCATGGGCCTATTTTGATACACTTTTGCTTTAACGTGCCCGTGCCCATGGAACCCACTGGTCATATCATGTTCCTCATCATGCTGAAACAGCTGGCTTGATAGAACGATGGAATGGGCTCATAAAGACACAACTATGGTGACAATGGCAACAACTTGTGGGGCTGGGGCAGTGTTCTCCAAGAAGCTGTATATACTTTAAACCAGCAGCCATTATATGGTGCTGTGTCTCCAATAGCCAGAATTCATGGGTCCAGGAACCAAGGGGAGGAAGCCGATGTGGCACCACTCACTATTACTCCTAGGGACGCACTTGCAGCATTTTTGCTTCCTGTCCCAGCAACTGTATGTGTTTCTAGCCTGAGGTCCTGGTCCCGAAGGAAGGAACTTTCCCACCTGGAAACACAGCACAGATTCCACTGAACTGGCAGCCAAGAACGCCCCCTGGTCACTTTGGGCTTCTCATGCCTTTGGATCAACAGGTCAGGAAGGGTGTCACTGTACTGAGTAGTGTGATTGACCCAGATTACCAAGAAGAAATTGGACTGGCGCTACATAATGGGGATAAAGAAGAATATGTCTGGAATCCAAGAGATCCCATAGGCTGACTCTTAGTGCTACCATGCCCTGTAATAAAAGTAAATGGTAAATTACAGCAACCCCATCATGACAGGACCTCTAATGACCTAGACTCCCCAGGAATGAAGGTCGGGTCACCCCACCAGGCAAAAAACTGCAACTAGCTGAGGTGATTGCTGAGGGCAAAGGTAATATAGAATGGATAGTAGAAGAAGGTAGTTTTACCTATCAGTTATGACCACATGATCAATTGCAAAAGTGAGATTTGTGATTGTTAGTGTATTTTTATATGAACTTATTGAATATCTTTTCTTTGTTCATGTATGATATATCAGATACAATTGAACTCAGTGTGTTCTCATATATATGTATGAGAGATGTTTGATGTTAAGTATAAGTTTGATTTCATTGATGTCTGGAAATTTTATATGACTAAAGAATTGTGTACAGGTGCCAAGTTGGCAAGGGGTAGATTGTGATAGGTAGGCTTGTTGTGCCAACATGACCAAAGAACGTAGGTAGGTTTGTTGTGACAATATGGCCAAAGAAAACACTTAAGATCAATTGAAGGGTGAAGATCGAAATGGCTTGGTGAGCCCCGCCCTTTTTCTATTGCTCTTGGATCTTCAGATCAGTTGGCTTCTGATCTGAGACACAGTTCGTCCTGTGTCTCAGTCTCCAAGCTACACTACCTGTGGGACACCTAATCCGTGGACTGTGTTGCTGTGAGTGGAGGTTCCTTCAAGCCCAGCTTCGCCACGCCCCTGAAATATACAACTCTCGAGCTGGGGACTGTCGGACCCTGTCATCTGGCTGACTGTTGGTGACCTGCCTTGCTGCTTGCTGCTTGTGGCTGGGAAGCCTGAATTGCTCTGCAGAGGACTACTCGGTGGCCCTCAAGACTCAAAGGACTGACAGTGTACTAGCTGTCTCATGCAAGTGAATTGCACCGAGCCATTTGTACTGCTTTATAGAGTAGCTAACTGTTTATTTCGTATGTTAGATATCTTTCTATCTATATAAAAATATAGATAAAATTATTAGCATCCTGGTTTTGCTTCTCTAGAGAACCCTGTCTAACACACCATCCCTGTCTCTTGGTGTCCCTAAAGTGGTCCCCAAATAAGCCCCATATATTGTTCCATACATACTCATTTTTTTGCCCTTTATTTGAAGCTGCTTCTTGCTTTTCTTTTTATGGGTGAGTGATGGTTTGGCAGGGGCCTCAAATTTAGTAGGAAGAGTAAATTCTTGTTCCTTGTGTGATAAGGTCAAGTTCTCATTCAGCAGCTCCTCTACATGAACAAGCAGGGCCTGTATGTCTTTCATCTGAATCCCCAAGAGCTGGGACACAGGTTCTTCCCCGATCGTTTTCTGCCTGTAAAAGTCAAGGGAAACGTAGGACAACATGGAGGCAGCGATATAAGCGGAGTCGGTGAGAAACACTAACTTCAGAGGAAGGAGTTACAGTGGGAGAGGCATAAAGCACACAGTAGGAGAGCATAATATTAACTAAAGAAGGCCTGAAGGACAGGGATGGAGTAGTGAGGGTGGCATCGGGGCTGCTTTGGTGGGAGATTTGGGGGCTTGCTTCTAAAGGAATCATATTTAAATGAGAAATTGGTGGAACAGCAGGCCACTCAAGGGCTGGAGGAAAGGGTGTAGGACTTGGGGTAAAAAAGCAAATGGAAGCAAAGACCAAAAGCCAAGGAAGTAAAAGGGCTGTGGGAAGAGGGAAGAGACCATCAGATTCTGGAAGGTAGGAACTCGAAGGAAGCAGAAGAGATGGTAGCTGCCATGAGACTCACTGCATTTCCTTCCAGGTGTCCCGTGTCTTCAACAGGCGGACCAGCATGCTCTTCGTTTGAATGCCTGTGACCCTTGTCATAAGGTATAAAGCCTTAGTCCGCACCCTCTCATCACTGTCCAGCAAGCTCGCAGCCAGCGGAACAATGAAGAGATGGTTCATGAGGCCCAGACTATCCAGCCCTTCCCAGGCCAGCATGCGGATGTGTGGGTTGTAGTGAGTTATATCATCCAACAGCCGAGAGGCAACCTGAGACAACAACCTTGGACGTATGTGGAAAGCGCCAAAAATTTGTTTCAGAATGTTCAAGTACTTCTTGTATTTCTCGACTGAACAGTAAATTGTGAGGTTGAGGATCGCCTCGACTAAGTCATCGACCAGTTCCTCGTTGAACTTTCTTCCCACCCAATTCTGGTTTGTCATGCTTAGCAAAGCACTGAAAGAAGTTCCTCTCGCCTCCTGGGACTCCTCTGCCAAGTCTTTCTCTTCATCCAGCGGCAGAGGCAAACCGGTCTGGCCTCTAAAGGGTTCCGTCATGGCCCAGGCCTCTTTCTGGCAGGGCCAGTGCATGTCACAGCGCAGGAATATTGGCGTACCCTCAGGCCAAAGACGGGCACGGATCACTGAGTTTGGAATGTACCCATCCGGGGCAAATGGCCAGGGCCGACCGTGACCAAAGAAAGACCGTAACATGTGGTAGGGGTTGAGCCCATCCCATCCAGTCAGCTGTAACCGCGCAGGAGCCACACGGGGGGAGTGGACCGCTTCAGACTGATCGGCCTCCTTTTTCTCCCAGAACTGCACTTTCTGTCTCCTGCTCTCGTGGGGCCTGCTTCTGTCTTCCTCCACAACGTGCGGCACACCATTGTCGAAGGCAATGGCCCGCTGGTTGACCAGGCTCTCCAGCCCCCGCAGTTCCTGGTGCCCTTGCCCAAGGTAAACAAATTTGGGCACAAATACAATTTCAAATGAAAAAAAGAAGCTAGGCATGAAGAGCTTCGGGACTTCCTGTATTTCGTCTGCAATGTTTAGGGTAACTAGGTGAGTCAGTAGACCAGGAGGGAGCAGTTTTAAGCAGGATACCAAGTAGAGACTCTGATTAAACGTCAAAAGCAGGTCGCCATGATTATTGGCAAAGCAGAGTGGGCCAAAATGCAATGCCGAGTTCAGCTCGGTGATAAGCTTCCCGTGGAAGTTCCAGATCCGTACTGAGCCATCAACACCCCCCGTGACAAAAATGTTCAGGGAAAGACAGACATCAAAGGAGGTGATGGCACATTGGTGGAGGTGTTTCGTCTCTCTGAACATCGAATCTTGCTCTGGTCCTGAAAGCCCCAGAAAGTCCTGGTAGTACCAGAGGCGCCAGCAGCGGGTCTCGGTGATGGCCCCCACAAAGCTGGGCAAGAGGGTCACGTGTTTTAGGGGGCAGCTACTGAAAATTTTCCTGAGAGACTTCAGGATGACCTTGTATCCTTGAAGCGTCACTTCAATCAGGTGGACAAAGCTATCCATGCCATAGGAGCAGAACAAAGAAGTTTTATGGGACTCCTCCAGGGTGGACAGTGCCAAGACTGCCCCAGAGTGAACAGTCTCTTCTATTCGGGCACAGCTGTAGTGGGAAAGCGTTCTCACCATGCCACTCTCGTGCCCACACAGGACCAGTCCTTGGAGGCCCTTTCCCAAATTGAACTTCCCATAGATCAGGCATGTGATACTATCCCTAGAGGTGACGGACATGCACATCAGATACTTGGCTGGGCATGGAGACCGGGTGGCGTCAAACACCAGCACATCCGAGCTGCGTGTGGCCACAAAGAGCTCCTCTCTGTCCGAGTCGTAGGCCCAGGCCTCACTTTTGTCCGAGAGGAGAGGCCAGGTGAGGAGCAAGAGCTCCCCTGTTACTGGAGACAGGAAACGCCACAAACCGTCCTCTGTGGCACACAGGATCCGAGCCCAGCTGTGGCCGCAGCAGACCCGCCGCACTTGCTGGGGCGTGGACCCACACACGTTGAAGAGGCTGTAGAAGTGGGGCAGGAGGTACAATGAGAACATGTAGCTGCTCTGGCAGAAAAACATGTTGTCGTCAACAAACTGCAGCTGCTTCAGCTCCTCATCAATATCCAGCTGGCGCAGCAAGTCCCCAGAAGTGAGCGTCCACTCCCGGACGGTGCCCTCGCTGCCTGCTGTCAGTAAGGTGTACGTGTCTGGCCGGCTATGGACACATATCACCGGGGAGGAATGGGCCTGGAAGCTGTGCAAGAAATGATCGCGGTCTAGACTCCAGGCGTGGATCTCCCCGGACTTATTGCCAGCGTAAATAAATCCCCGAGGGACACAAGTGTAGGAGCAGGTGAGGGGGGAGCCGCTGGCTATAGGAGTGAACTTCTTGACCTCTTGGAGCTGACCTGGACCCTGGTGGGTGAAGACCCTCAGGGTATTCTCGCACAGAACCAGAAAAGAGTCCTGGGGGCCATTCAAGGAAAAGCCCTGGACATACTCATGACCAGGGAAGGACACCGTCTGAGCCATCTGGAGGCCCTTGCCATCTGGTAAAATCAGCCAGGTCACCACCGCGCCCAAGGTGCCAGACAAGAGCATCTCTGTCTCTGCGTCATAGCAGAGGCAGCTGATGGAGAAGTGGCAGGGCACTGTACACAGAGGCCGGAAGGCCTGATGGTGGTCTCCAAAGAGCCGCAGGCACATGTCACCACAGTAGGCAATCAACATGTGATAGGAGCCTGTGTGGACCATGGCTTCGATGGGGGGCACTTGACCCACCATGTGGAACTTCTTCTTCTCTATCCTTCTGCTTACTTTATCTTTGTTCTGTATCCAAAGTATGATCTGGAAGGGGATGAGAGGTGTAGGGTGGGGGGAAATGGAACGTTCAGATCTTTCTTCCCTCTCGTGGAACCCAGGAAAGACTAGATAGCTTGTTTGTAGGGGTTTCCGGGTATTGGGCGTTAGCAACCCAGGCTTGAGGCCCTTGCCTTGCCCTTCAGCTAACCTTGTGGGGAGTGGGAGTCCTGTCTGGTGACAACAGCTGAGGGCGGCTGGAGGGATCCAGTCAAGTCAGGACATGGAGATGGGTGCAAAAATGGACGACCTCAGACGGCGCCTGGCGGTCTTTATATACGATGCATATCAATGGGATAAAGGAGGGGGACGGGGCTGGATCACTTTACCTGCTTTTGTTTTCTGTAGGATTCTATCCAGTTGAAGGAGACAAAGTAGTTGTCACTGAAGGAGTAGAAGCAGATGAAGGGCTTGTCCTGGGGGGGGTGGAGCTCCTGGAAGAGCACCTCGGGCCAGTCGCTGAGCACGGTCACAGCATCCTTCTTTGCCGTGGGGTCGGCCTGAGAGAGAAGCGTGGCCTGAGCCAAAAGGCTGGAGTCCCCACTCATTCCTTCCTTTTATATATAGTTGCTGACGAATTCACAGCCACTTGTTGTCATTTATCCTCGCTCCTACTGGAAACTGTTATTTGATGACTCATCGCTCCATCATCCCTCCCCCCCCTCGTTCCTTCTCCGCGTAGAACAGGAGACACCCTAATGGAGCGAAATACCTCCTTTCCCCAACCGAGGTTCCACAACCAAGGTAAGCTCCAGTGTCCTAAGGTATCGCCATAATTAAATTTATGTTTTTATGTTTCAGGCACCTGAAATGCTACTAGTTATATATACTGACTGTCCTTGTAAGAACTGAAAACATAACTTCTCACATCTCTTTCTGTGTCTCTGGGTTCAGATGAAGGAGGTGGATAGATGGGAGTGGGGGGAGGGGGCGTATGATCTAAAGTAAAGCAGATACTGTCTAAGCTCTAGACATTACACAAACCAGGGACTAGAGTGAAAACCAGTTTCCATGAAGTGCTCTGAAAGAAAAACTGACAGTCCAACCTTCATATGGCGAACCCTGACAACAGATCTATACACTGATGGACAATTGGAATGACTCAAAATCCCTGCCCACCCTCACCGATGACGCTTATAACACTTGTACACAGCAGACCATTCCACTGCCATGGGGTGAGTGCACCCCAACACCCACCCACCTACAGCAGAGAAGGACTGTCGATCTGGAGCAGAGGGCCCCTTCCTTCTTCCAGAGAGCAGCTGGTGTGTCTGAACCACCATCCTTGCAGTGAGCAGCCAGATACTTAACCCACAGCACCACCAGGACTTCCTTACGCAGACTATAGGTACCTTCCATTGCACAGAAATGTAACAGGATGTCCATCGTGTGGGACCACTAGACCCTGTGACATGTACTTCCTTCAGTGTTCTTACATGCATCCAAGGGAAACATCCAAGGGGGAACCCCCCAAAAAAAACCCAGACTTTTCCCCAAAGCTATGCATTTAAGTTTTTACAAAACAACACTTAATCCTTTTGTCAAATCTGTGATTCCATTCTTGGAAACATTTATCAAACTCACGTTTAATGGCTGACAGCACCTCCCTCTTTTTTCCCCTTCACCTCTTCTATGCTGTTGAATTGCTGACCTTTCACCTCCTTCTTCATCCGTGGAAACAAAAAGAAGTTGCAGGGAGCAAGGTCAGGTAAGGTGCATGAGGCAAGAGAGGTGTGCTGTTTTTTGCTGAAAACTGGAGCGCTGAGATGGCTGCATGAGCAGGTGCATTGTCGTGATGACTAAACCAGTCGCCCTTCCACCACAAAGCAGGCCTTCATTGTCACACAGTTATGCAATCTTTTCAAAACCTCTAAATAGAAAGCTTGAATAACAGTCTGACCAGTGGACTGAACTCCAAATGCACTATGCCCCTCACATCAAAAAACAAATGAGCGTCTTCCTGATCTTTGATTTTACTTGATGAGTTTTTGGGAGTGAGGTGACAATGGCGCCCTTCACTGGCTTGATTGATATTTGCTTTTGAAGTCCCAAGAAAAACACCATGTTTTGTCACCTGGGGGGAGGGGGGGGCCAGAAAAAGGCTGGATCACTTTGCAGCTGGTCTTTCAAAACAGCCTGTTTCCAGTCAATGCTGTTTTTCCTGGTCAGTCAGAACCCAAGGCCCAAATTTCACAGCGATGACTCTTTTCATTCCCAAATCTTCCGCTAAAATTCCCAGAACCGAGCTCTGTGATGGTCCAGATAGCCACCCCATCTCTTCAAGGGTTCATCGTCAGCCTTAGCGCACAATAAGTGCATGGATTTTTGTCGACGTTTTCATCCATTTGGGTCGTTGCCAAACATCTAGAGCAAGCTGTGTCATCAATCGATGTGTCACCTTTTTTGAAAGGAGAAAAACACTCGCACGCTTGAGTGTTCCCCACAGCGCTGTCCTGGTAAGCTGTGTTTAGCATCACAGCAGTTTCTGTGGCTTTTTTTCCAGAACAGCAAACAAAGTTTCACAGGCACACACCGTTGTCTTAAATCAGCCATCACACAAAAAAACAAAGTTTGAGCAAAACTGCTTTTACGAAAAAACTTAACTGTGTCCAGAAGGAGTTTTCCCAGGCTTCACCGCTGGGTGCATTCACTCATTCTGAGTTGTTTGGTGCTCACCTAGTGTGAAAAATGCATACTCATTCCAGCGGAACTTTTCTCTGGTTTTTTTTTTTAGGGGTACCTCCTCATAGGCCATCCTGAACATGTTTGCATCACCCAGGGACATAGCCGTATCAATATATACATATACACCTATATAGAATGATGTACACAATATATTAATTTAGTTCTATCTATGTACATGCAAGTACTTCAGAAGGTTCAAGGAATTGAGTATTCTGAAGACCACAGAGATAATGTGCCTGAAACAGATGCACCTGGTGGGCTTGTGCTCTCAACCTGATGTCCCAAACCTCCAGTGACAGGCTCAAAAACCCACGGGGGTCGTTCGCCCTCTCCAGGGTCCCTGAAATCAGGGTTGACGCAGTGGCAGGGGGCTATTGTACTAGCCAGTCCTTTTCTCTGTTCCAGCATTCATGTACAAACAATCCATGAGCTCATCCGGTTGCTCTTCTACAGAAGGCTCTAAAGGACTACAGACTGTCTTAAACCTGAACAATGTGCCTGACACTTTGTTCTCTCAGTCCTTCCCTTTTCCAGTCACAACTTGAAGCTTAACCTGGAAGTCCAGAAACCACCTTGTGACGTTGCATAGTCAAGAAGCTAGTATATTAAGGATGGTGCAGTTATGCGCCCCTCTCCCCCAAAAAAGGATGGTGGACAATGGGGAGAAGGGGAACAACCAAGGACTTTGACAACATGTACCACAAGCATGCTTGCCAGTCGTTGATGCCATGTTCATCTCACCTTCTATGACTCACAGCAGGACATGGTCTGAGTGTGCCCAAAGCCATTGTTGTCATCTAGAAAGGGGCATTCTTCGGGGCCTGGGAAGTCCTTTCCAAAGGACTTGGCAGAGGCAGGGAATCCATCCAAGCCCATCACGAGCACCCCTCTCAGGAACATTACCTTTATAGTCTTCAGAAGATCGTGTATGAGGTGGTTCAAGTCCTTCCTGTTAGGAATAAGTCTGGGTGATGGTGACAACTTAGACATAGTCCAGTTCTTTACAGACATCTTGAAGTATGGAACCTGTGTGCAAAGAAAGAATGACTTAATCACATCTGCTGTGACACTAAACAATCAAGAAATTGATGAAGAGGGAGCAGTAACAAAACAAGCTTGACAAGGGGAATAAATAACCTTATTTCAAAGGGCTAGAGTGGAGAATGAACTAGCGATAGACTCAACAGCATGAATGAACCTCAGAAACAAGTGGACTGAGGAGAAAAAGCTGGGCACAATGCAGCACAGACAGTCACCACAGGGGCAATGTATAGCCTTTACTCAAAAAACTGGGAATAAAAGAAATCAAACGATCCAGCAATCCCTCTACTTGGTATATATCCTGAGGAAATAAGAGCCATAATACAAATAGATACATGCACACCCATGTTCATCAGAGGAAAGAGATGGAAACAACTAAAACGTCTCTGGGTGGAATACTAGATAACACTCTCAGCACACAGACAGAATGGACTATGAAGCACACACGTGTTCAAGAGTAGTGATGAGCTTGAACAATCCCCATAATATGGATGAACCTGAAGGACAGGAGTGAAATTAGTCAACCACAAAAGGGCAAATGGATAAAACTAATATTATAAAGAGTCAAGAAAAGGTTTCTACTCTAAAGGAAAGAGATGCTGATGATTCTAAGAATGGGAGACGAAGGGAAGGAGGGGAAGTCACAGGCTACTAGGTCAACAAGGGTTAATTTGCCCCTAACTTTAGCAAGCAGAAGGTCCTTCTCCAGGTACTGGTCTCTCCTGAAAACATGTCCAAAGTATGTGAGACCAAGTCTTGCCATCTTGCTCTGTCTCTAAGAAGCATTCTGGCTGTACTTCTTCCAAGGCAGACTTGTGTGTTCTTTTGGCAGTCCATAGTACTTTCAATATTCTTCACCGGAACCATAACACAAATGCATGGATTCTTCTTTGGTCTTCCGTAGTCAGTTTCCAACTCTCACATGTATGGAGGGCATTTTAAAATACCAAGGCTTGGGTCAGGTGCACCTTAGTCCTCAAAGTCACATCCGTGCTTTTATTTATTTATTTATTACTATTTGGGGGGGGGCATCACTGCCCTCTGGTGGGAGTAGGAGGCCTAGCCTTGCTCCTGGAGAGCTGCTGCTGGATTTGAATTGTCAACCCAGTGGGCCGCAGTCCCACACACAACCACTGTGCCACCGGGTCTCAGCCCACACATCCATACTTTTAAACACATTAACGAGGTCCTGCACCACAGATTTACCTAATGCATGGTGTTGTTTCATTTCTCATGACTACTGCTCCCGTGAGCAGTGACTGTGGATCCATGCAAGATGAAATCCTTGAAAACATCAGTCTTTTCTCTGTCACCAGCATGTTACCTACTGGTCCAGTTAGGGAAATGTTGGCTTTCTTCACATTGGGTTGTAAGCCACATGGAAGGCTGCCATTCTTGATCTTCATCAGCTTCAGATCCTCCTTCAGAACCAACTAGCGAGGTTGTGTTATCTGTACATGACAGGTTGTCAATAAGCCTTCCTTCAATCCTGACGCCACTTTCTTCTTAATATACTCCAGGCTTCCTGATGACCCGCTCAGTGCACAGACTAAGCAAGTATGGTCGAGGATGCGTCCCTGAAGCACACCTGTCTGGGTTTTAAACCACGTAGTGTGCCCTGGCTCTGTTCCCACAACTGCCTCTTGAGCTTTGTACAAGCACCACGTGAGCACAGTGTAGTAGTCTAGGGTCCCCGTGCTTCTCAAGGCTGTCCATAGTCATGATCCACACGGTCAAATGCCAGCATGGTCAGGAAAACACAAGTAAACATCTTTCTGTTATTTTCTGCCATGATCCAATTGACATCAGTAATGATATCCCTTGTTCCACGTCCTCTTCTGAATCTGGCCTGAACCTCTGACAGCACCCTGTCAATTTTCCACTCCATGGGTGATCTTCAGCAACATTCTACTTGTACGTGATATTACATAATTATATTATCCTATAATTTGTAGATTCTGTTCAGTCACCTTCCTTTAAAATGGCTACAAATATGTATCTCTTCTCGTCAGCTGGCCAGGCAATTCTCTTCCACATGTCCTGGCTCAGGTGAGCAAGTGCAGTCAGGGCTTCATCAGCTCATTGAATGTTCCAGGTAGTACACCATCAATTCCTGGAGTTTTTTTGTGGCTAATGCTTCAGGGTCGCTCAAAGGTCTTCCTGCAGCACTATTGGTTCTTGCCCATATGATACTTTTTGAAATAGTTGGATATGTCTATGTCTCATGTTTGTATCTGTGACAAGAGCACATTTACACATGGGTAAATACACATGGGTATATACCCATGAATGTATGAATATGGTAGAAGCTACAGGGGGCAAAGTTATGAAAACTTCTGAAACATAACCAGATACTTGGAGGGAAAATATCACTCAGTCTGAGAGTTCAGGACCATAGTCTTAGGGGACACCGAGGTCAATTGACATAGCATTGTCCACAAGGAGGTGCTTTTGTGATGGTTTATGCAGCCGCATAAGGTCCACAGTTCTAAACTACCAGTAACTTCAAAGAAGAAAGATGAAGCATCTGAGAATGATAACATCAACAAATTACTCACCATAACATTGTGATGTAGTACATACTACTAAAATAAGATTCAAAAGTTGCAAATGTGATTTAATATAAGTCCTGCACATTGTTTGACTTCTTGATCACTATCTATCATGGAGAGAGATTGCTGATCCAAACCCTTGACAATGTCTATATTCTCTCCATTTACCATGATTTTGCTTGTTATTCTATTTGTAAGAATTTTGCTTTCTATATTGAGGTGCAATCAGTATTGTAGGCTGTGCAGTCTTTGATCTTCATTAATAAGTGCTGCTCATCATCTTCACTTTTGGTTGTGTCATCAAGAGGGTGAATGAAGCTTCCTTCTGTTGTGAAGTTGTGTTGCTCTGCATATCGTCCAGATTCTCATGTTATTTACTCGGCATACAGAGTAAATATGTATAGTGAAATTATACAACATACGTTCACACCTTGTCCAGTTTCAAACCATGATGCATGAAAGCTTAATTTATATGTACAGATTCCACGTGAGCACAGTTAAGTGTTAGGAAGTCCCATTCTTAGCCGTTATCCACTGTTTGTTATGATCCATGCAGTTGAATCCTTTGCATGATCAATAAAACACAGGTAAACATCTCTCTGGTATTCTCTAGTTTAGCTAGGATCCATCTAAAATCAGAAATGATATCCCTTGTTTCACATCCTCTTTTGAATCATTTGAATTTCTATAAGTTCCCTTTTAATATTTGGTTGTAGCCATTTTTACATTATTCTCCACAAAATTTTGCTGGCATGGGGCCTGGAGTATCAAGACTGTACTCTCTCTCAGGGACCCCAAGGTCAATTGTCATAGCAAAGTTCATGAAGATACTGTGCGATATCCTACATGGGTGAGAATGGAGTCTGAAAAGCTTGTGAGCAGCCACCCTTGCTCACTGCTCATCCAAAGGAAATAAGAGTGATCGAAAGAAAAAGGCAGACAGAAAACACTAGTCCAATGGACTAATGGATTGATCATGTAAGCATCAGTCCTGACAAACTTGAGACCAGATAATTAGATGGTGCTCAGCTACAGCTACTATTTAGAGAAGATTCTGGATCAAATGAAAAGAAATGTGGAACTGAACCCCAACAGAGACCAGGCTTACTTGCCAGATAGAGACTAGTGGGACCCCTGGAGGCTCGGGGACTGAATTCACCCTTTTGTTAAACCAACCATCTAAGATCAATGTAACCGGACCAAGTTTAGAGAGTTAGGAAAAGAGGAGGAATGAAAACATGATGCACAGGGAGGATGTGGTATGGGTGAGAGCACACTGAGGGGATGGCGATAGTTGCGTTGGAATAAAATATGCATTGTTGAAGGTAAATTCAATAACCTGCTCTGTAAACCTTCACCCAGTGCACAATAAAATGTTTTAAAATGTTTTGTTAGGGCTGAGCCCCGGTGGCGTAGTGGTTGTATGCGGGACTGCGGCCCACTGGGACGGAGGTTCAATTCCAGCAGTGGGACTGGGCCTCCTACTCCCACCGCCGGAGAGCAGTGATGCCCTCCCCCCCAAAAAAAAATCTATTAAAAAAATGTTTTGTTAATGTGTGATATCAGTGATATGTCCACTAATTTCCACATGGTCTTTCTTTGCAATGAGCACAAATAGGGAGCTCTCCTAGTCACCTGGCCAAGTAGGTAACTTCAAAATGTCTTTGCGGAAAGTTACACTTTGTTTTTTATTGTGTTTACAGAGCAAGCCTTCAGTTTTGCCTTTGGTTTCCTCTCACTCATTGCAACCCCCTCAATGTAACATTACTCATTCCATTTCCCCCTGTGCTTCCTGCTCCCATTCCTCCTTTTAACCTTGTCCATGGGACATTAAATGCTGCCCTTATGATGTGAAGTGCTTGATTATTCTTAGACGTATTTACTTCATTGATGTGTTTGTTCCATTTATAGGTCTATCCAAAGTTTGCCTGAAAATTGAGTCACAAGGGGGAGTTTGGTTGTAGATTTGAAGGGTGACAAAGGATAGTCCACCAGTCTCCATGTGACCAGTAAGTTTGCTTTCTTTTATGATTCTGAGTTTTCTTCCACATTTTTCTCCCATTACACCCAAGATATTTTAATATGATCCTTTTCAGAGAAGTTGCTCGTGGTGGCTGGGCACCAACTAATTCTTCTGGCCCCGGGCTCGTTCATAAACACTGCTGTTCACCTGGTCCATTAGGCCATTGGACTGACTGTTTCTGTGCATATTTGATTTTCATCATTCCTTTTTTCTTCCAGACAGGAAGTGATCAACAATTGCAAGTAGGTACTTGCTTGTGATCCTTTAAGACTTAGGCACTGCTCATCAGAATAGGATGTAAAATACTGACTTTGATGTACACTGAGTGATGGTCCTCAGTCCCCAGGCCTGGTGGTACTTTCCCTTAAGGTGCTTGGTCATGTCCCTGGTTTTTGGAAAGTTTGATTATATCTTGGTGACTGTACTTTGAGATTTATCCCGTTTGGGGATTTGTTAAGCTTCTTGAATGCCTATCTTCTCATCTTTGGGAAGTTTTCTTCCAACAACTCTTTGACAGTTTCCTCTGTGCTTCTCCCCACCCCCCTGTACCACATCCCCCTATAATCTTCCTGTTCTGGAATTCAGAATACCAGTTATTCCCCTTGATAGTACCCTACATAATGATTGGCCTTGGTTCAGATTCTTTTGTTCTTTTTTCTGGCAAATTAGTACAGAAAGATTGATCTTGAAGCTTATAAATTTGATCTTTGAGTCATTCATTTCTACTCCTTTGCCCTGCCAATGTATTTTCTATTTCTGAAATTTTAGTATTAATCTTCTGGGTTTATATTCGATAGTTTTATATGATTTCTAATTTTTCATTTATTTTGTCAGTTTATTCTTGGAGTGTTTTCTTGAATTCTTCTAAGGCTTGTTTTGTATTATCCTTCATGTTGTCTGTAGCTTTCTCGATCTTTCTCTCAATCCATTGAAAGTACCTAAATATCATTATTTTGAATTCTTTATCAAGTAGTTCCAATGCCATTTCTTTCTCTGAAAGTTTTTTGTGTGTGTATGGCATCACTGCTCTCTGGTGGGAGTGGGAGGCCCAGGCTTGCTCCTGGAGAGCTGCTGCTGGATTTTGAACTGTTAACCCTCTGGGCCGCAGTCCCGCACACAACCACTAGGCCACGAGGCCATCAGGGCTCTCTGAAAGTTCTTATGACTCTCTTTTAGTTTGTTTAAGCCACTCAGTTTTGATTTATGTGAACTGAAGTTGTCTACACTCTCTGAGACATCGTGCAAAAGCATTTGTATTTCACTGATGATTATCAGTTGGTATGTTTTCAGGCAACCACCTGTGTCCTGGTGGGTGTGTTGGAGAATGTCAGTGAAAGCACAGTTCTCTGTGTGCTGGTTATGTAGCACAGTGGAGGAGGGGCTTGACTGGTCCTAGCTGCTGTCTAGCAATGACCTATTGGTGCAGGAATGGCAGGCAGGAGGCAGGGGCTAGGCGGTATGGGTATGGGTTTGGCTAGTTGTGTGGGCATGGTTATTACCTTTCATTAAGCGAGTCAAGCAAGGAAGAAAAAAAAGAATAAAGAGTAAAAAATCAAATAGAGAAAAGCAGGCAAACAATAGTAAGAGAAATAAGTAAAACTAGGCAAGGGTAAAAGAGAACACTTTAAAAAACTAAGATTAAAAGAAAAAAGGTGGGGGGTAAGGGAAGGAGACAATAAAATAGAAAAAGAAGATGAGAAAAGGAAATCAGAGAAAGATTAAAAACAAAAGAAGGGAAAGAAAAAATAATAAAGGACAAAGCTGGAGCAGAAGCTGGACCCAGAAAAAGAAAAATGTTGTGTGAGGGACACCCAGTGTGGGTCAGCACCCTCTACCTGTCAAGGAGTTCGTGGAGTCAGAAGACAGGGATGGTGGAGTAGGACACCTGACCCTAGATGCGGTGCCTGCCAGCCTAGGTGCTGTCTGGGGTCAGGGAGCCTGCGCCAAAAGGAGTTCCTGCAGGCTCACAGCATGGATTTGGTCGGGGTGCTTGTGTGCAGAGAGGACTCTTTCAAGCCTAGAGGTTACCTGGGGCAGGGTCACTGGGCACTGGAGTTCTTGACCTCACAGTGGCGGCCAAGGACAGAATACCATGAGTTCTGCTGGTTTAACAAAGGGTGGATCATGTGCTTCCAAAAAAAGAGGGTGATACATAAGAAGTCTGATCCAGGAGCTCAGGATTCCAACGTCGGGGAGAGCAGAGGCTTTGCAGGGCAGAATGTGTCACTGGCTGCTAGGAGGGTAATTATGGGGACTGGCTATGCTTCGGGTCTCCAGGAGGGTAGGTGGGGGCAAGGAAGGGCCCTGCCTTCCTCATTGCCAGCCATGGGTGGACAATCATGTTGTTAGGTCACTATCTCAGTTGAATTCAGCTTACAAAAATCGGAGATGATCAGACCACATCAAGCCAGCTGACAGGGATGGCACCTATTTCTTCTGTCACAGATTTTGGTAAGCTTCTTCTAGCTTCTTAACATTTGTTTATTAAATCCACTTCTCTATCCTTTCCTTTGACGGTCAGAGTTCCAGAATTACCACCCATATCTATTTCATTTGCTTTCTTCTGTCTTCGTTGTAGAGGGTCCATGTAGAGTGTCAGCCTAATTATCTTTCCAGAAATCTTCTTCCAAATGTACTTATATAGATGTGTAAGTACTTCCAGTGCTTCATCTGTTGAAAGATCCCCATTAGCAGTCTATCAATTGTGTGTGTGTGAATTGTCAGTTCTGTCACTTTCTGTTTGTTTGGGATTTTGCCTTTTGTTTCTTCCTTCAGTACCACTCGTTCTTGATCTTATACTTCTTCCTGAAATGGTCAAACATTCACCAATACTTTTAGGATTATGTTCCTTCCAACTTCTGTGATACTTTCTGTGGCATTCAATTTTTTTGCACATAAAGTCCTTCAATAGTACAACTCAGGGTTTGAATTTTCTCTTTAGTTCTTTCAGCTTGAGAAATACCTGTTATATTGTTTTCTTTCTAATTCCAGGTCTTTGCATATTTCATGATGATACTTTGTCTTGGTGAGTCATCTTTTGAAGTCTTGTTCAACTCTCACGTCAACATTTCTTCTGTTAATTTGAGCTATTCTGCACCCAAGGACAAGTTTCAGATTCTCTTCTGACATCAACTGTGGTCTTCTTTTCCTGTCTTTACTTTCTTTATGCTTGATGCCTCATATCTCTCCTGGACTTTAGTCATTTATGTTCAGTGCATCAAATCTATTCCTGAGACTGTCTCTAAATTTAGTTGGGATGCATACCGGGTTGTAGTTTTACTCTCTTGGGTTTGCTTTAATTTTCTTTAGTGTCAACTTGAACTTACATATGTGCAATTGAAGGTCTGCTCCTCAAACAACCCGGCTTTTTCTCAACTGACAGTATTGAGCCTCTCCATATTCCCTTTTCATAGATGTAGTTTATTTGAGTCTCCTCTAAGACAGCTGGTGAAGTTCATATGTACAATCATCATTTTGGGGGGGAGGGGAAGTACTTCCAATTGACTGTGTCATTAGTCTATCATGCAATGTTGAAGGATTCAACATTAGTATAAGATAGCTTAAAGAAATATTTCTTTCAAAGCAACAAAGCCCACATGGAAGACGCACACCAGCCTGTGTGATCATGAGGTGCTAATGAGATCAGGTATCAGGCAGCAAAGAACAAAAAACCATATCATTGTATGCTCACTTTTCTAATACAATCACTGAAGACAAATGTGTGCATAAGCAAATGTGGGGAAGAAAGCTGGTGGTGCCCAGCTATCAAAAGACATAGTGTCTGGGGTCTTAAAGGCTTGAAGGTAAACAAATGACCATCTAGCTCAGAAGCAACAAAACCCACATGGAAGAAGCACACCAGCCTGTGTGATCATGGTGAGTCGAAGGGATGAAGCATCAAAGAACAAAGAATCATAACATTGTGAATAAGGAGGAGTGCAGATTGGGGTCCGAAAGCCCATCCGTAGGCAACTGGACATCCCCTTACAGAAGGGTCTCAGGGAAGAGACGAGCCAGTCAGGATACAGTGTAGCAATGATGAAATATGCAACTTTCCTGTAGTTCTTAAATGCTTCCTCACCCCCCCCCCACCCATTATGATCCCAATTCTACCTTACAAATCTGGCTAGACCAGAGGATGTACACTGATAAAGGCAGGAACTGGAAACACAGGGAATCCAGGACAGATGACCCCTTCAAGACCATTGGTGAGAGTGGCCATAGCAGGAGGGCAGAGTGAAGGTTGGGTAGAAAGGGGAAACCCATTGCAAGGCTCTACATATAACCTCCTGCCCTCAGGGATGGACAATAAAAAATGGGTGAAAGGAGACAGCGTAAGATATGACAAAATAATAATAATTCATAAATTATCAAAGGTTCATGAGGGAGGGTGGAGCAGGAAGAGAGAGGGAAAATTATCTGATACCAAGAGCTCAAGTGGAAAGCAACTGTTTTGAGAATGATGATGGAAACAGAGGTGCAAATGTGCTTGACACAATGGATGGATGTTTGGATTGTGATAAGAGTTGTAGGAGCCCCCAATAAAATGTTTTCTTTTTGTTTTTTGGGCCTCACTGCCCTCTGGTGGTGGGAGTAGGAGGTCCAGCCTTGCTGCTGGATTTGAACCTCCACCCCAGTGGGCTGCAGTCCCACGCACAACCACTACGC
>PVJH01005421.1:0-59435 GCA_004026705.1 Nesogale talazaci | reverse complement strand
CTGAAAAGTATGCATATCGCATTCTGTTACAATGACTGCCAATTGTGTCACGCTCGTCTCCCACTGAGTTGCTACTGGCTCACCCGAGCTCCCAGGGCAGGGGAGAGCTGCGCTGTAAGTTTGCCAGACTGTAACTGTTAACAGGAATAGCAAGTCACAGCTTTCCCTCACTGAAAACTCTCCCCCACCCGATCCCGCTCCTACTTGTGACCTCAATCAAAAATGAAGCAAACAGCCGCACCGTCATTGCTCAGGGACTTTAGTGCCCTGAATGAAAAAAACGTAAGTTGAAGCGACCAGTTCTCACTCGTGGACATTTGTGTCTTCCTAGGTCCTGGTAGGGCGATTTGTTCTTCCTCTGCAAACATTCAAAGTTCGGTTTCTATGAGTGGGTTCTTCTCCACATCAGGTCCCATAAAACAATCTAAGAGTGGACATGACAGACAGTACCGGTGTTCCCAATGAGAGAAATCTGAAGAGTTAGTGTATTAGGGAGGAAAAAGATCCCAACTTCAAGCATTATAAATAGAGACCTTTTTCTTAATCTTTAGACATGATGAAGGCAAATTATCCAGATGGAGAGAGACCATCAGCATGAGGTTATACTGGTGTCCAACAGACGCATGGCTACTTACAGGTTATAGAAAACAAAGGAGGGCTGAGCCCCGGTGGCATAGTGGTTGTGCGCGGGACTGCGGCCCACTGGGACGGAGGTTCAATTCCAGCAGTGGGGCTGGGCCTCCTACTCCCACCACCAGAGAGCAGTGATGCCCCCCCCCACACACACACACAAAAAACAAAGGAAGCTGTGGCAGAATCATGATTGACCTCAGATCCAGGTAGGGCTACAGAAACAGGGAAAGGCCCATGGTTGGGGTATGTGTGCCACTGTTGATCAGAAAAGCTTCAGGGTTGGTTCTGCACATCCCCCACACCCTCACCATCGCTGCCACCACTACCTGCTGGTGGTTCAGGACCATGGTGCCCTGGTGCTACAACTCCCAGGTAATGCCCATCCGTAAACCACTAAGTCCCTGAGGACAGAACTGCCCCAAATGCACTGCCATGATCCCCACTCACAGCCATCCAATAGGGCAGGAGAGAACTGCCCCTGTGGACTTCTGAGAGTGGGGCTCTTCATGGGAGTAGAACGCCTACTCTTTCCTCTCTATAGTGGGTGGTGGTTTTGAACTGCTGACCTGGAGGTTAGCAGCTTAATTCATAAGCACAGAGCTGGTTAAGGGGGTTGAAAATGAGGGCAAAGGGGCTGAGCCCCGGTGGCATAGTGGTTGTGTGCGGGGTTATAGCCCACAAAGTTGACAGTTCAAATCCAGCAGCAGCTCTCCAGGAGCAAGGCTGGGCTTCCTACTCCCACCAGGGCAGTGATGTCACAGAAAGAAAGAAAGATCAAAAAAAGAAAGAATGGAAAGAAAGAAAGAAAATGAGGGTAAAGATTTTGTCACACTGCTAGTTAATAGTGAAAATGAACTCAAATAAAGACTGGATCTATATCAAGACCCCAAAAGAAGTTACAAGGTCCCTAGTATCTGCAGCTTTCCACAAACCAAGTGCTTTTAGATTTCAAGTTCTAATACAAGAGGACTTCAAAAAGTTTATGGAAAGATGTAAATAAAGCATCATCAAATTTTCCCACAAACATTTGAAACCCTGCAGTTTGAAGGCACCAGCCATTTGAAACGTCCAGAGGAGAAAGATGAGGCTGTCTCAGAAACCCACAGGGGCAGTGCTACCTGGTCCTGTCGGGTTGCTCTGTCAGAGTCAGCTCCTTGGCAATGAATCTGGTATCTTGTTTTGTTGGGTGTTTGGGTTTTGCTTTGCGTCATACATTCCTGAAGTCTGAGTGCGAGCGAGCTGGGGACGGAAAGTGGAAGGGTCAGTGGTTGGAGACTACAGGGGGGCAAAGAGCTCTTTTCAGAAGCCTGAGGATGAGAGGGAGAACAGCAGAAAGGGTGAGAAGCTAGAAGATTCAAAGTCAAAGACAATTTTTGTTTTCAAGAAGATGAGAAATCGCACAGGTCTCCATATCAGAAGGAAAAAGCATTGAGAAGGAGGAGTAAAGGTGAGGTGCGCTCAGGATACCCCCCACCCCCAGCCTCTGTGAAGACAGCCTGGGCTTGGTCCCTCCGTCTCAAAGGCTTTCTCCAGGTTCTTCGGGTAAGATGGCCCGAGTTTCTGTTCAAACCCATTCTGATAAGGCGTCCTTATCACTGAACCTCAGGAAGGAATGCCCCGCCCCCTTTCCTCACTCAAGCCGTTAGAAACACAAAATCAGGTCATGAGAGTCAAAAGGGTTTACGATGGACATGTGCCATCTGAATGCACCGTGCTGAGAGATGGAAAGGGACTTCCTGAGATGGGAAGAACACAGGAAAGGCGAATGAGACGCTCCAGGGAGTGGAGACTTGCACTGATCCTGCTCACTTTTGGCGCCACTTCAGCTCCCTGTCCCTTTGACTTTGCAGACTGGACACCTTCCCTCGCAGGATGGCAGGTGCTCCATGAGCTCAGGTGCGGCCCCAGCCAGGTGTCCTCGTTCACTCTGCCAGAGGCTAACAGAACCCTGCAGGGGCAGTGAATTATTTAATGGGGCTCTGCTAGCTAAAGCCTTTAATGCCCACCAAATGACCCTTTTCTGTCTGGGTCTGGAAAGAAGGCAGGGGAAGATACTCACAGGACACACCTGGCATTGTGAATCGGAGTCTCTGGAATGCCCTCCTGCTGTACATAAAACGAGCCACTTACAACAGATGCACAAATGTGCTTGACACAATGGATGAATATATGAATGGTAATAAGAGTTGTATGAGCTCCCAATAAAATTATTTAAAATTAATTAAATGAGCCCTTTGAGAAGCTAGTGTTACCAGCAAGAGCCAGGAAGCAAATACTTCCTCTGGTCTCAAGATCCCTGGGCAGTGGAGCTCCTGGATCCAGAAGACTGGATACCATCAGAGCAGCAGCCAGAGCCGGCAGCTGAGCAATGGACTTCCCAACCCACGGAGAAGTAGAAGCTAGGCGATTTTGTGCAAAGGCTGGTTTGGGAAGTGGGATGCCTCTGGAGACGTAATTTGGGAAGATGGACTTGAGCTGAATGCATTTGGGTTTTAGACAGACAATGCAGTGCAATGCCCCTGTGGGCATTTATTAGAGGCCTGAAAGAACTTGGTCACATGCCCTGATAAACAACTCCACCCTGAGCATTTTTCGTGGACATTGCACCTTTTTTTTTTTTGACATTACATCTTAACTTCCTTAATAAATTCATTAATCACGAATTGTGTACTTCAGTTCTGTGAGCCCGTCACAAAGAGATGTGGAATCGAGAGTATTAAGACACCACGGCCCCTGGTTTCTGAATAACGTCACCACTGGTCAATCACAGCACATCAGACTCCCCAGCCTCACCCCACTCTGCACACAACACGAACGTTGTCCAGAACTTGGAAATTCCCACCTGACCATCACAAATATGGGAAGGGGATCAGGGCATTGGTGATGGTGGAGCTGGGTCGCTAAACTGGAAGGGGTACCACCTGTTCCCCTGTGTAGTACAGTTATTTTTTATATAGGGTTTGACTTGTGGCTTCTTTGGACTTGGGTACTGCCTTGGTAAAGAACACTTCCCCCACCCCCACCCCCATGCCCAAACAGGGACCACTGAGGCAGGGCCTCTGTCTTAAAGGCTTGTTGAACGGTATTGCTCACACCAGTGAACACGCTGGTGCCAGGGGCTTACAAAAGAATGTAGTGGCATTAGAAAGTCAAATTCCATGCACACTCTTCGGTGTTATGCCCTGGTCACCTGGGCCCGGGTGGGTGGCTGGCTGGCAGGCTGACGGGGGGGCAGGGGGTGGGAAGGGGAGCGGTTTGACGGGTGTACTAGAAAACAGATAACAGGTAGTCCCCACGTGTTTCTCTGGAATTTTTTCTGCACCGTGCTCCAAAGAGGAAAGCAGGCGGGGCTGGGTTGTCGTTGGCAGGCAAACCTGAGGAGAGAAAGACTGGGCCCTTCTGGACGCTCTTCCTTCTCTCCCTGGCCTGAAGAGAGGAGTGTCTGGCAAAGGTGGTTCGGGTACAGATGTCGGGGCCCAATCACTTGCTGCGAGGATGGGGCGCCGGCAAGACCCTCTGCGATAACCTCATCTGCGCAGGACTTGAACTCCGTAACGCGGAGACCGCACTTCAGTGGGAAAGCCCAAGAGGCTCCTCGAAGGCGCTAAGGCCAGGCGGCGATGAGGGGCCAGGCACGCAGGCGCGCGCTTGGCGAAGAGCCCCGCCCCTCGCCGCACAGCCCCGCCTGCCCCGGGAGCCCCGCCCTCGCGTTCCAAAGACGTCTCCTCGTCCCTCTATTTCCCTTACGAACTCGCCGAGCTCTACGTTCCGGGCAGTGCCATGCTCCCAGCGCTCCGAAGCGGACAGGGAGAAGGGCGTGGGGCTAGGCAGGAGTAGGAGACCCCAACCGCCGCCAACACTCGGGATCTCGCGCGCAACGCGGAACCCCGTTTCCCCTCTCCTTCCCCTGGTCGGTGGAGACGCGTGAACTACAACTCCCGGTGAGGACCGCGGAGCCGAGACTACATTTCCCAGCGTCCCTGGCGCAGCACTTTTAGGACAGCGCTTTTCTCCCCCTCTGCAGGTCAAGTGATAAGACGGTTAAAACGCTGTATGTTCCGTTTTGGGGAGACGGCGGTTATCAATTCGACCCCTGATAAATCCCGTGACTTTTCGCCTTCTCTGTCGCCTAATCTGCTTTTCCAACGTGTCCCAGAAATATCGGGTAGCGACACGTGACAAGAACTGCAGCAACCAGTACGCCCGCATTGGAAACTGCCGATTCCTAGGCTTTCCAGCTGAACAACTTGCTTCCTCAGTGTTGCCAGGGGACGGTATTTAGGGAGGTGACGGTCTACAGCTCCGTAACAGGCGGCTTTGGAAGACTACAGTTCCCAGGATGCTCTGCCTGTCGGTATCCCATTGCGGTTCATGTGTTCTCTCAGCGCCTTAATGTTCTGGAGGTTCCTGACGAGGAGAAAGAGACAGGTGTACAACTCTCAGAAATCTGGAAGAGAGGGAGTCTGTATTCCCAGCAGCCCTATGACTCTACTTAGTCTGGCGACCGTCTAGTCCCAAACGTGACGGAAGAAAGGGTTCGTTCTTTAGCTCTGGGCTGCAGCAAATCATGTCGATGAACCTCAAATGGGTCTTATTGTAGCCAGCATCACACACTTACCGTACTTCACTGAGAAAATTGAAGTTGTCGAAAGACTGCCATCACATCTACCCATCCACTTAACCTACCTGTATCTTTTCATCCGTGACCCGCAACTGAACTCACCCATGTTCTTATCTAAAGCCAATGCTCTACTTGGGCATATGAAAGAAAAAAGTAACAGACATCTTACATTAATTTTTAGGAGTTTTTCTAGCGCATGAAACAAAAGATCAGCTATAAAAGGTCTGACCCAGCCTTTTCTGGGGCCGTTGTGCAGGCAGTGGTGGTGGGAAGCCGGACACTGGGCATCATGTACAGCAAGTTAAGTGACTTCACTCAGAATTTGGCGGGAGCGGAGGTTTTGGACCCTTTAACCCTCCAGTATTAAAGCCCCTCGTCACCACTAAAGCTCCGCCTATCATATTTATCACACCAAGTAGGCTGACTGCTGTGGTAGTTACATAATCTGTTGTCAATTTCAGACTTAAGCGTGAAGGGGTGGAGGTTAGCCAATCAGGTCGCAACTTGATGACCTCATTTGGAGGCGGCAAGGGCTTCAATAGCTTGCTAGAAGTGGGACACATCCTCCCTCCCTGCCAGACATTCCTGTTAAGACCCTTGAGCCCTGCTAGAGCCCTGGAGCTGAAGAAGCCACGTGGAAACTCCTTCCAGCTCTGAGATGCTTCCACTGCCACCCGATGCACAAGGTTTTCCAGCCACTGGCCCGTGATCCTGCTGCATTCGCCATCGTTGCATGTGCTGAGTGACTCGAGGAGCTAACATCGGACTTATGGACTTGATCTGGATTGGGCTGGGGTGTTTTAGTGATAGAAAGTTCTCTCACACATATGAGTGTCTCTGGATTTGTCTCTCTAGTCAGTCAACACGGGGTATGTCACTACCATTTTCTATCTGGAAAAGACAAATTTTCAGTACTGAAGAATAGGCCGGTGGAACAAACAAAATACCAGTACCTTCATAATTTGGGTCAGACCTTTTTAAAAGAATTTTTACCTTGAAAAGTTTCATGTGTTTATTCTAGTCAAAATAAATGACAATTTAAAGTCATTTTAAAAGTTAAGGAAGAATATGGGGCATAGCTGCATTAATGAAACGGACCTGAGTCTATAAACAGGTGCTCCCTGCTCCCGTGGTGGGGGGGGGGGTAGGGTGGGGAGGGTTGAATACATAACACACAAGAGATTTCAGTAAGATCTGAGATGAGGCAAACAGAACATGAACAGAAGCAAGCTGCAAAGTTCTTACATTAACCTTGTACTGCATGTCAGGAAAATCCCCAAGGTGACTGCTGACAACAATTCTGATTACCTGGACCAAGGCTTGGCCCATCTGCCTTCCTGGGTCACACGCAAATCGAGAAAGGCTCCCAGACCCACCCCACACTCCAGAACACACACAACCTGCAGCCAGCACCTCTGGGAAAATTGGGGTCCAGACTCAGCATCGTTTGTTTAAATGACAGGCCATATGCATTTCATGACCACGCCTGGAGTATTTGCATAACGTTCTCATTTTTCTTACAAAAATGTTAGGTAGTCCATTCAAAGCTTGGAAAATGAAAGGGAAAAAGAAAACTTCAAAGGATTTATGCCCCCATTCCTCTGAGGCTTGCTCATTTGTTCTATGGGGCTGGGAAGCCACATAGAGGAGGATGTGGCAGTAGAAGGTCCCACTCAGTGTCTGTGTCCTGGTGCTCCAATACAGTATGTGGTCAGGCAGGCCTGCTTCAGGTGGACTGGCATGCTGTCAAATTTCTGGGAAAACTTCTGCTGTCCAGGAACTTTGTTCTTCCCAGCATAATCATGGGCCAAGTCAGCAGTTGTGTTAGTCCAGATCAACTAGAGAAATGCAATGATGGCGAATGCAGCAAGATCACAGGTCAGTGGGTGGAAAGTCTTGTGGATCCAGTGGGGGTTGAAGCATCTCCAGCTGTGGCTGCCCTCAGTGTGGCTCCATATGATTTGTCAACTGGAAGGTGAAGCAGAAAGGATGTGTCCCAGCTCCAGGGAGAAAGAAGTTCCCAGAATTCTCATGAGAAGGCCACACCCACAAGGAGGGAATCAATCAGGCTGTGACTTGACTGACAGGCTAGACTCCACCCTTTCATTCTTTTATCAGGTTTCCATTAAATTGTCTAACTACCACAAACCCATTATTCATAATTTAATGTGCTCACTGAATTTAAGCTTGAAGAGTTTTCCTAGCTATAAAAGATTCAGAAAGGGAACGATCCAAAATCAGGCCTTGGCATAGCCTGGACTGAGGTGAAGGGAGCAAGATCGATTCCATCTTGGCCCATAATACACTTAAACTTCAGTGAGTGGCTCAATTCCACTTCAGTGTGTACTACTTAGCACACTTTAGTGAGCAGTAGAGGACCATTGTAAAAGGTAAAAAAGTAGAGGACAAGGTAAAAGTAAACCTGAAACTTAAAAGTTTTACACTCCTCCACTTACTGGGTTGGGCATAAAAGAAACCAAAATATGTAAGGTTTTCTTAAGTAGTAAAGTATAACCCATGCTTCCCAGAGGAAGGAACTTTAGATCTAGAAACTTGGGAGGAAGTTGGTACAAACTTATTGAAAGCATTCAGAGATGGAGACATGGTCTCTGTGGGTTCAAGTTATGACGGGGTGGTGGCCATGTACTTTGGTGTCAGTTTCATGATTGGGAGTATAGGGGGGGAGTCTAGCCTGTCAATCTGCAGATAACCAATGAGACCTCTGTGTGGGTATGGCTTTTTCTCAGAATTCTGGGAAATCTCATGATATTTCCCCATGGAGGTGAGAGACTGTAGACTCAATTCCTTGGAGACTCTCTACTGACAAGACAAGATGGCACCATGCCGATAGACCCTGAGTCCTAGGAACTGGAGGAATCAGAGTAGAAGCCACATGGGCCTACCCTGATGCAACCAGACCTCTGAAGCTGGAAAAGTCACAGAGAGACACCTGCCAGCACTGAGATGTTTCTACCGCCAATGGATACTGCTGATGGACCCTGTGTCCTGTAAACAAGGAGCCATGGGGAGACCCCTGCCAGTGCCAGGATGCTTAACTGCTGCTGGATTCACCAGACTCTGCATCCTCTGCTCTGTGATTGTCCTGGTGTCATTGCATGTGCTTGGTGATTTGGAAGGAGACTTTATGGACTGGTATCAGATATATGGGCTAATATCAGACTTACAACCTTGGGTTGAGATGCTTTTTCAATGTTCCATTCCTTGAGTATAGAAACTAAAGTGACCAGATTTTTTTTGGGGGGGTGGCCATCACTGCTCTCCAGTGGTGGAAGTAGGAGGCCCAGCCCCACTACTGGAATTGAACCTCCATCCCAGTGGGCCGCAGTCCCGCACTAAACCACTACGCCATCGGGGTTCAGCCCAAGTGACCAGATTTTAAGCAGGACACTATTGACGGGGAATGGGGTGTCTGTGATTAAAAATTTGGTCTATATGGAGCAACAAAAATGTTCATAGGACACAAGAATATTGTAATATATTTATTTTAATTTTAAAATACCATGGGAACTGAGCCCTGGTGGCGCAATGGTTGGATGCGGGACTGCGGCCCACAGGTTGACGGTTCAAATCCACCAGCAGCTCTCCAAGAGTAAGGCTAGGCTTGCTACTCCCACCAGGGCAGTGATGCAATAAAAACACATGCCGTGGGATGTTGTTAAATTATTAAAAATCCGGAGGTCTGGTCACCTTAATATAAACCTTTCCCTTATATCCATGTGTGTTTATGAATTTGTTTCTCTAGTCTACCCAGACCAACACAGATGGCTTCAGAATCTCTGCAGGAGGTTTTTCAGGCTAATGAGAAGTCTTGTGTGAGCTATCCAAATCCAGAAAAGCAAGTGTGTTCGTCTGGGTAAACTAGGGAAAAAAATCAGAAACGCATATGTATAAAAGAGTTTTATATAAAAAGTAAGTGTACATTAAGAAAGCATCCAACCAGTGCTGCCCAAGTCCAGAAGTCCAACATTAGCCCACATGACCAATATCAGTCTACAAAAACCCCCTCCATCTCACAAAGCATGTGCAATGGCACCAATGGCAGGAGGAAAGCAGAATCAGTGAGGGCATAAGCATCTCAGTGCTGGCAGGGGTCTCCACACAGTTGCTTCAGCACGCAGGGCTGCGTCAGGACAGGTCCATGTGGCTTCTCCTCAGGGATGTCTTGCAGGAAGTGATCCTTGCCAGCTGAAGCAGGGAACTGGCTAAGGTAGCGGAACATGGGTCGGACCATCAGAGAGCAAGCGATCTGAGAACTAGAGGCTCACTGAGTCATTTCTCTCTCTGCCCTTCAATTAATCTCATGTGTTTACTGATCAGGTTGGCACAATAAACCTTAACTATCTCAGCAAGTTAAAGTCTCTTTGAGTGAATGTGATTTAGGTGATGAAACTAGAAAAAAACTGAAGAAGCAGGGACTGATTTGTTAACTAAGGCCTCCATTCTAAACATACCCCCGTAAGCAAAGCCTCCATGCCCTCAGGGGACTGCAGTCTCCGAAGGCCTAAAGGTAATAACACTTTTAGAACAGTGGTTCTCAACAATCCTCATGCATGATGGGGTGACCCCCAATCATAAAATTATTTTTGTTGCTACTTAATAACTGTAATTTGGTACTTTGTGAATCATCATCTTATAGGCTGGATATATTTTCATTGTTACAAATTGAACATCATTAAAGCATAGTCATGAATCACCAAAATAATGTGTCACTCTATTGTGAAAGATTTATTTCTAATGTCAAATCAATGAAATGTTGTCTTGAAGCATGGTGCAGCATGGGTAACAGTCTCCACCAGGTACTCGTATGTGGGCGTGTCTGCATGTAGTGGACCTGCCTGGAGACAGATAGAGGAGCCATGTCTTCCTTCCTAAGTCCTAAGACATCAGAAATATGTATTTTCCGATGGTCTTAAGTGACCATATTTTAAGTGGGACACCATTGACTGGGGGGAGGGAGGAGGTTCTTGATTAAAAATTTGGTCTATATGGAGCAACAAAAATGTTCATAATGTAGGACCTTATGTTCTTCATATTCAATAAACTTGAGAAATGCCATGACAGGCTCCAAAAGAACCAAAACGCAGGGTAGGCCTAAGTTTTTATTTCAGAGAAAACCCGTGACTTCCCTGAAGCTAATGCAACACCTGGAGCCAGGAACCAGGAACCAGGAGGAAGCATTAAAAATTCAACAAGTCCCTGACAGCTAACCAGAGAAGGACACGGAAAGCAGCTCTCCAATAGAGAACAGCCACCTCCGTCCCTACAATGGGACTCTATGGTGGGAAGCGGGGAGTGGGGGGAGGGCACTCCCCTTATGTAACCTGAAACTATAAAAACTTAGCTTTGTGTGGCAGTCCAGGTCAGACTACGGGAAAACCACTTAAGCTAGAAAATAAACTCCCTTTGTTCCTTTGCATCTCGAGTGCCGTCGTTTTCCGCGCTTCTTGGGTAAACTCGTCTCCCATCCAACAATAGAAAGCAAAAATAGTATTGTAATATATTTATTTAATTTTAAAACGCTGTGGGACATGGGGCAAATTGTTGAAAAGCAGGATGTCTGGTCATCTTATATTAGGCAACCCCTGTGAAAGGGTCGTTCAATCCCCAAAAGGGTCATGACCCACAGGTTGAGAACCACTGCATTAGAGGAAGTTATTAAAACCCAAACTGGGGCTATTAACCTCAAGAAGTTCCCTTGCTTTCAAAAGTAGAGAGAGGTAGCAGAAAAGGAAAACATAGAAATCAATCTAAGAGAGAAGGTTTTGTTGTGGAAAGATCACACCTTTTCAAAAGGATCAAAAGCCGGCAACACCATGTGTCCAGGATCGGCTTTCCAGAGCCCAGCCTGTGTTGCTGTAAAGTTAATGAACCAAGCAAGGGTTAAAGACAAGGGTCCCAGCCACTTGTTAAAACTGAAGTTCAAGAGCCTCTGCTTGACAGAGTCATACAGCTTTAGCACTTCCTGAGTGCTGCTCGTGGGTGACCTGATTCCCAGAGCTGCCGTTTCCCCAGCTCCAAGCCACTCGCCGCTGCTGTGTCCCCAAGTTGTCTCTTTCTAACAAGCTTACTCTGGACAAGCTGGACGTGAAAGGGAAGCGGGTGGTCATGAGGGTGGACTTTAATGTTCCTATGAAGAATAACCAGATATCAAGAGGATACCAGAGGATCAAGGCTGCCATCTCAAGCATCAGATTCTGCTTGGGCAATGGAGCCAAGTCAGTTGTCCTCTTGAACCACCTGGGCTGACCAGATGACCTCCCCATGCCTGACAAATACTCCACAGAGCCTGTGGCTGTAGAACTGCAATCTCTGCAAGGATGTTCTTTTCTTGAAGGACCGTGTGGGCCCAGAAGTGGAGAAAGCCTGTGCTGACCCAGCTGCTGGTTCTGGCACCCTGCTGGAGAACCTCCGCTTTTGTGTAGAGGAAGAAGGAAAGGGGAAAGCTGCTTCTGGGAACAAGATTAAAGCCAAGACAGCTGATGCAGAAGCTTTCCAGGCTGCCCTTTCCAAGCTGAGGGATATATCAATGATGCTTTAGGCACTGCTCATAGAGCTCACAGTTCCATGGTGGGAGTGAATCCATCACAGAAGGTTGGTGGGTTCTTGATGAAGGAGCAGCTGAATTACTTTGCCAAGGCCTTGGAGAGCCCCGAGCAACCCTTCCTGGCTATTCTGGATGGAGTTAAAGTTGCAGATAAGATCCAACTGATCAATAATATGCTGGGCAAAGTTAATGAGATGATTATTGGCGGTGGAACGGCTTTTACTTTCCTTAAAGTGCTCAATAACATGGAGATTGGCACCTGTCTGTTTGATGAAGAGGGAGCAAAGATTGTCAAGGACCTAATGGCCAAAACGGAGAAGATTGGCATGAAGATTACCTTACGTGTTCACTTTGTCATTGCTGACAAGTTTGAGAATGCCAAGACTGGCCAAGCCACTGTAGCCTCCGGCATACCTGCTGGCTGCCTGGGCTTGGACTGTGGTCCCGAGAGCAGCAAGAAGTATGCAGATTGTGTGGAAGGGACCTGTGGGGGTATTTGAATGGGAAGCTTTTGCCCGGGGAACCAAGACTCTCATGGACGAGGTGGTTAAAGTCACTTCCAGGGACTGCATCACCATCACAAATGGTGGAGAACCTGCCACTTGCTGTGCCAAATGGAGCATGGAGGACAAAGTCAGCCATGTGAGCACTGGGGGCGGTGCTCGTCTGGAGCTCCTGGAAGGTAAAGTCCTCCCTGGGGTGGATGCTCTCAGCAATGTTTAGTGTTCTCCTACCCTTGGTTCCTGTGCCGTCCTGAGTGCTTTCTTTCATAGCTCCACTTGGTATTAGCGAATGTCTTCTCCCATGTCAAGATTTAGCCAGTGGTCAAGAAATGAAGCACCGGGAACCCATGACTGGTTCTCCAAAACTCAACTCTTCTGCACCACATCTTGCATTTTCTTGCAATGTTCAAGTTGCATTTAAATTTGTAGTGGTTTACCCGTTGTGCTTTCTAGGTATATTTTTATATTTTGTCGGTTAAAGTAAGCTGTGTTAGCTAGTCCTCTTTAAGCAGTTTACTCTGGTTAGCTTTGCAACTCTTTCATTACTGGCATGGAAAGATGATGAAATTCCAGTGTGAGGTTGGTAGGGGAACAAGCTGATGATCTATTAAAGGAACAATAAAGTTATTTAAACGAGAATAAAAAAAGGAGTAATACAGCTTTTATCTGGGAGATTTAACCAAAGTATTCAAGGCATTCAAGTTGATAATGGAGTTATTGATCAAGGTAATGAGGAAAAGCTAAACGCTGTAATCAAACAGAAATTATTAAAACTGGCATTTGGATTTCACTGCCTAAAAGAACTATAGAGTGTTTATTAGAAGGTCCGATCTAAATTCTCACAGTGTTCAGATTGTTACTGGATTATGAACAAAAAATTAGGGCAGCAGTTAAATCGGGTTCTGTGGTTTATAAAGAAGGAAGATTGCTTTAAGCCAATTAATTTTGCTTCCTTACATTTCTATCAGTAAAATAAAGGAGCCTTTTTTGCCATTTGATCTCAAGGTCATGGAGAATTTGGAGACACCATCAAGGTCAAGCAAAGTGGCCCCACATGGAATTACAGAAGGAGTGGCCACTATTTTCAAAATGACCTCCCGTTCAACATAGAGGGGCTGGGAGACATTAACCAGGGGAGACATGGCAGCATTCGTGAGAACCCAGAGGGTCTGACAGGCAGTCAAGGTTAGTGAAGCCGGTAGTTATGCTCCCTACCTCTGAGTTCAGCATAATGGAAATTGGATATAAAGGGGAAGGCCTCAGGAAAAAAAAACAGGAAATCCTCCTCCAAGCCAGGTTGCATCTAAATATAATTGCTATGAATGAGCGACTTGGCATCTTTTAATCAGGACTGCTGTTGTGAGGCCTGCACCCATTAAACCCTTCTGGAAGTCTGAGGGCCCCATAGGGGTGGAGCAGTGAGTGGGTCCTTCTTAAGAAGAAATTTTCTAGCTTGGCATAAGTTAGTTCAAGCTGATAAAAGAAGTTCGTATGGAAGACACTCTCAGCTACTGGAGTTCCTCTGCCTTTGTAATTAAGAAGAAATCTGGTAAGTGGCATATGCTCATAGATTTAAGAGCCATTAATTCAATTGTATAGCCCAGGTGAGTCCTCCAAGCAGGCCCCCCTTTACTTAGTATGATCCCAAACTGGTGGTCTTTAATGGCCATAGATTTGAAAGGTTATTTTATTTATTTATTTATTTTTAGGCATCACTGCCCTCAGGTGGTGGGAGTAGGAGGCCCAGCCTTTGCTCCTGGGAGCCGGAATTGAACCTCCATCCCAGTGGCCAACAGTCCCGCGCACAACCACTACGCCACCGGGGCTCAGCCCTTGAGAGGTTATTTTTAACACTGTCCACTTAGATCTTGCTGTCATAAATTTGCCTTTAAGTTTACTCCGGGTTAGTCTGGGTAAACTAGAGAAATATATCCATAGAAACTCATATGTGTATAAGTTTTATATACCAGAGCAATTGAACACTGAAAAAACACCCCAATCCGCTCCAGATCAAGTCCAATATTAGCCCATCTGTCTGATCCCAATCTAAAAAGTCCTCTTCAGACTCACAAAACACATGCAATGATGCCAAGTGCAGGAAGACCGCAGGCCAGTGGGTTGAAAGTCTTATAGGTCCAGTGGCGTTGTAAGCATCTCACTGCTGGCAGGGCTTTCCATGCGGCTTCTCTGGTTCCAGAGGCCTGGCTCCATCAGCCTCGCTCCATGTGTCCTGTCAGTACAGAGTCTCCAAGGAGGTCATCAGAGAGAGTGTGTCTCCCACCGCCAAGGATGAAAAACACAGGAGTTCCCAGAGTTCTCAGGGGAAAACCAGGCCCACACAGAAACCTCATTCGCTATGACCCGATTGACAGACTAGACTATCACGGTGAATCCTCAAGATGACACCAGATCATGTAACTGCCACAGTCCTCGAGTTAGGTGATAGGACCCCAAGTAAAAGATTTCAAATAAAAACCTTCACTCGGGGCCTGGTGAATAGCATCACAATGTGTCCGTTTTTCAAAAGCAAAATTCTAGACGCAATCAAGGAGCGTTTTCTTCAGGCGAACATCTAGAGTGGCTGCAGCTGATCAACATGGGCCCCGAGGTTGTTTGGCCTTCTTGAGAACAAATAACTCAGCTGGTCGTTAAAGACCAGCATCTCTGCTGACAATTAGTGGGTATGATCCATCAGTCATAATTCTGCCATACACTCTAGTTCAGATAAAAACTCTTTTGGAATCTTCTACAGATTTTCAGATAGTGTTAGCTGAATTTTATGGAAAATTAAATTGTCATCACTCTCCAGGAAAGCTCTGAGAGTTCCTAAAATGAACTATGTGTATCTTAGTCTCATCCCATACGCTCACGAGGGAGCCTCGGCTTACTTTACAGACCGCTCCAGTAACGGCCTTGTGGCCTCCTGGGTTCCTTCTTCTCCACACTTTCAAACTTGTTACACCCTTGCTCAGAAAACAGTAACGTTCACGCTTGTTCTGCTATTCAAAGACGTAAAGCAGCCTGTCAATATAGTCAGTGATTCAGTGTATACAGTACAAGTGCGTTCTTCCATTGAAGCAGCCAAGCTGAAGTCAGACCCGCCCTCTGACATTGGCAAGTTAGTCATCACCCTACAGACTCAAATAGGGTCCTGTCTCCATCCGTTCTTCATTGGGCACTTGAGGGCACACACACAGTTGCCAGGGTCAATTTCTATGGACATTCCAAAGCAGACAAGTCAAAAGGCATTTGCTACTCTTACACATCCAAAAGCTGAGCATCAGCGTCTACATGACAACGCTGCTGGCCTAAGACAAAGGCATCATCTGATGTGGGCCCAAGCCAGAGCAACCGTCAGAGAAGGCACCACTGTCAGCAAACCTCACTCGCACCTGGTGGGAGTTCACCTATGTGGAGATCGGTCAAACCCCCTCTGGCAAACCAATGTGCTCACATACCCTCCTTTAGATGCCTAGGAGCTCTCCATGTGGCCATCAATACATTCTCAGGATTTTTATGGGAGTCAGACATGACCAGTGAATCCACAAAGCACGTCAGTAGCCGCTGATTGTCCTGTTTCACTGTGATGGGCACCCCAACACATCTCGAAGCAGGCACTGGCTCCGCTCACACCAGCAAACAGTTTCTCGGTTTTTTTTTTGTCAAGATTGGAATGTTCATCACATAACAAGCCACCCTTACAACCCTAAGGGACATGGCACATGGCACACTAAAACCTCAATTATTAAAACAGAAAGGAGAGAGAAAGGGCCATTCTGTACATGACAAGCTTCATTTAGCTTTATTAACTTAAAAAAAAAAATCTCACCCTACCAAAAGTTTCTAACACTAGGTCAGATAACCATGGTTTTACCCCTATAGAGAAAGCTGAGACTGAGAAGACCTGGTGGAGAGATGACAATGGTGTCCGGGACCCTGGTCTGCTAACTGCCTGCCCTTGGGAGGGGCTGTTTGCTTCGTTTTTTCATGTCTTTTCAGAAGAAGGAGTGAGTAAATGGTGACAAGTTTGGCCCAGGCCTAGGAAGGGAGGATAACTGGCAATGAGACATGGATGATGGGAAGAAACCCAAAGACCTCACTTCCTGTTGCTAAAGTGACTCAAAGCATCAATGTCCTCACAGACTCGTGAGAACGGCAATTGCTGCTGTCCTGATAGTCCTAATCACTTGTCATTGCTGGCATTCCAGAGACACTCTACAACTTTGCCATAACTGAACATTCCCATGAGAAAATGGACGGAGTGCTACAACAGGCTGTTCACTTACTAGAAGATCAGATTATGGACTTTTCATATCATTTGATGTTAAAATGTATTAGAATGTTGCATCTACAATGTAACTTCTTATCCATATAGTGTAACCTTACAGGATTGAGCTTTAATTATAAACCATCAGGCAGAAATGTAAGAGAAACATTTCATTAAATGTTGATCGACTGAAAAAGGATATTTTCTATCCATTCAATCTTAGTCAGAAAGCATCCCCTGAGGTGATTAAACATTTGGGGGCTGGATCCATGTGCTTGAATTCAAAGTATTTCACATCATTTACGTGAGTTCTAGTCTGACTGTGTTGGTCGTTGTCATGTTTTGGGTACTCACAGTCTCACGCTGCTTCAAAGCTAAGAGATATGAAAAGAAAATGTGTCGCTTCTATTGTGCTATTAAATTTTAAACAATACAGGAGATGTGGGAAACTAACACTGAGGGAAATATGATGGGGATTATAGAGGGGGTCTGGAAGCTGGTAGTCCATGGTAGGAAAGCTTCCACTTTGATAAGTTAGAGATGAAGTGTAAGTCCATGATCCTGCTTGAAATATCCTTCCCACAGAGTCTCCCCTAACAGCCATGAAGCCTTAAAGTGGGCACATGAGTGAATCTATCTCCCAAGAGAGGCAGACACGATCCTTTTGCTCTCTTCCCGCCAGCCCACACAGCCCACCTCATCGTACCTTCCCCCAGTAGTGTATGGGCTGGGGGCAGGGGGTTACCCGCTGAGCCTGGATTCTAAATAGTTGCCACAGCTCAAATTTTTGGTCTGACTGCATTACTTATTGTCATTAATTTTGTCTTGGCAGTGAGAAAGCTTTCGATGTATAGAAAGTGACCATGTTGCCTCTGTAGCTTTTAAAATTTAATACATAAAACAAAAGGGGAAACTGTGGGAAGCAGAGAAGTTACTCCCCAGAATGTGCCCCCATAATATATGCCAAACCTATACACTTGTAGGTCAACTGCTTAAAGGTTGTCAGTCATTTAAGGCAATTAGACCCTATTGTCTGTCCCACCGGAAGTAGACCCCACTCCTTTCTGAGGATAATGGACTATTCCCTGAAGGAGAGCCCAAAGACACCTAACATCAAGCCAACGCTGATGACTGAGCTTAGGCTGCCATCTTGACTCTCGAGCCAGCCCATCTTGTTACATGTATCCCTTACTCATATGCCTATTAGACCACTCCTTCCTGTGACATATGTGGTTATCTGTAATTAGGGGGGCTGGCACATCCCCAGAGTGTGTATATAAGTCTGTGTGGCTCTGGCTCCTGAAGTCATGATGGCCCAGGAGGGAAGCACTTTCCTAGTCTATTTTGTCTGATGTTTCTTTAATTTTATCCCTCAATTACACAACTGCCCTTTGGGCTCATTGGCTGTGGAGGCTGGTCCCCCACAACACATCTCGATTTTCATCACGCTTCTTTCCTCTGGAAGGAAAGAGACAAATTGTTGCACTTTTTTTGTTGTTGTTTTTCTGTTTTGTTTTGCTTTGTTTTGGGCATCACTGCCTCTGGTGGTCGTGGGAGCTACCCAAGTGCTGCTCCTGAGAACCGCCGCTGGATTTGAACCGCCAAGCCCACGGGCCTCAGTCCCACACTCAACCATGTACGCCACCGGGGCTCAGCCCCAAGTAGTCACACTTTTGATGACTGCTCATGAGCTTTTAAGACGCCAGTCTTTACTCACCAAATTAGCATGTAGATCTTTGTCTCTGTGATCCTACAGCTACCAGTTGACCTTGGTGCCCCCAAAGACTTGGTCCTGCTTCCCGAGGACCAGTGACGTGTTTCCTCAATGTGTTTGGTTAAGATGTTTTCATAATTGTGTCCCCCGTATGCTCCACCACATTCTTGGGTGTATTTGCAACATGTCATGGGGATGCTGTGAGTGGAAATTTTTCAGAGACATATTTGCTCTTATGTTTCTTCAGATGTGTGGTTTTCTTGGCTTTGAAGGCACGGCGTTTTAGAAAAAGAACAAATTGTGATTAGGTTTTAGTATGTAGAGAAACACACTGATGGTCAGAATAAGCTGATATTGAATACAGATTTACTTTTTTTCCCTATTAAAAACCTTTCTTCTTAAGTATCGGAATACTTGGTATTTTCTCATTTATAAGTTTTCTACTGCTTCAATAAGCTACTTTTGTATTTCATCAGAGGTCACAGTACTGAAATAATTTAGCTTTAAAACATGCTTCAGGAGCCAAGATCCTGTAAGGCTCCAGCAAACAGGTCACTTTAGTGGGCAGCTGACCATTAGAAGACCCCCTCTCTTAGATCACCCCACTCCCACCTTGCTGGCGAGTTTTCAGGGTTTGTTCTAACTAATACCCAAATGTCAGTCAATCAGGAATGTCTTAGCTGTGATTCAATGGAGAATCAACCAGAGAACTCACTGTCTCCCCAACTTAAGTTGTCCGCTCAAGAAACGTCTTTTTATTTTGAAATGTTACAGTCTAAGTTTCACCTTAAGAGATAGGCAAAGAGTCAGATTTTCAGAAGGTTACTTTTTAATATTAACGCAATAACCATTAAGTACTTGGTCGCCATAGAAACGTGCTAATTAAGAGGGGGGAAATAAAGCTGTGAAATCTCCAGCCTTTCCAGAGGATTCTTTTTCATTTTCTTCATGCAGGGAAACTCCCACTCCCCCAGCATGCAGAATGCTTATTATATCATGAAACATTCAAATCTGACACTACTGCTGTGAGCTAATGCAAAGGTCTGTTTGTTTGTGTATTTGTTTGTTCTTAATAATTGTAACTATCCAATTTGAGCCCCTACTTGTTTTTTGCTTTTAGTTTTCCTAGATATCAAATTTCACTAGTGGTTACTAGGGTCAATATACAGAGATAGGGGGGTGGAGGATAGGGGTGATGGAAAAACTACATGGGTCGTGGAATGGTATGCTTGCAACCACGCTGCTGTATTTGCTGTCAATAAAGCTTAAATCTGTAAATAACTGAACAGGTAAAGGTTGTGCGATGGATATACAAGGGGGCTTAGAAAAGTTTGTGAGAAACTTCCATTATTTTCAAATTTATTTGCAGTCGTCACTGGGGCTATTTCTTGTTGCTGATTTGTTTGCTGCTCTTCCACCTACATGGCCTTCCTGAAACCTTGCAGGGCTGATCAGGGCTCGGTAAGCTTGGTGAGGGTGGATGCTGCTTTGTTCTCAACGGTCTCTAGGTCATAGTCCAGCTGCTTGGCCATCTCAGGAGAGCTCAAGTCAGGTTGGCCCTGGCTTTGAGGTGAAGAGGTGCAAGTGTCCCTACTTGTTTTTGGAAACAAGAAAGTTCTCTCTGCGTGCATATCGAATGACTCCTTAGGATGTTATGCTTTAATTTCTTTGTGTTTTAATTATTCTTAACAGAGATGATATCCCCTTCCCTCTTATCTATCAAGTTCCAGCAACTTCCCTACCTTCAAAACAAATATGCGTACTTTTAAAAAATCTTCTGCTTCCATCAACTACTGCCCATTTTAGCAAGACTCCTAAAAAATATTTTCTGTATTGCCTGTCTCCAACTTTCCTCCTCTGTTATCAAAACTCTTCTTGAAAAGGAGTGGCAGTTGTATAATTTCATGTCGACTTGTCAGATAGGTTATAGGGGTGGAGTCTAGGCTCTCCATCAGGTCAAAGCCAATTATGCCTCTGTGTGGGCATGGCCTTCTCTTGAGGATTCTGGGAACTACTGTCTTCCTCCATAGAGGTGGGATGCACATTCTCTCTGCCAGTGCTTAAATGTTTCCAACACCAATGTATCTACAAGACTTTTCACCCCCTGGCCTATGACCTTCCTGCTTCCGGCATCATTGCATGTGTTACATGAGTCTGAAGAGAAATTTATAGACTGGTATTGGACATATGGGCTAATATCGGACTTACGGACTTGATCTGGACTGAGATTGGGTGTTTTCTCAGTAAACAATTGCTCTTTTATATTCAGCTCTTTCTTATACACGAGTGTCTCTGATTTGTTTCTCTTTTTTTTTTTAATTTTTTTTTTTTTTTTTTTTTAGGCATCACTGCCCTGGTGGTGGGAGTAGGAGGCCCAGCCTTTGCTCCTGGGAGCCGGAATCGAACCTCCATGCCAGTGGGCCGCAGTCCCGCGCACAACCACTACGCCACCGGGGCTCAGCCTGATTTGTTTCTCTAGTTAGCTCAGACCAACACAGTATGTGTGGCAGTCATGTGCCTATGTCAATTTCATGATTGAGTTGTAGGGGTGGAGTCTAGCCTGTTAATCTGGAGATAGCCCTTGAGTAGCCAATGAGGCCTCTGTGTGGGCATGGCTTTCTCTTGAGACCTCTGGGAAATCTCACGATATTTCCCTCGTGGAGATGAGAAATTATCTTCCTGGTTGTTGGGAGTTAGTCTCAGAGACGAGGACTTACGGACAAGATGGCAGTGTCTGAGCTGTTGCAGAAGCTGGGGGTGAAGCCACACGGCTTTGCCCTGATGGAACCAGACATTGGAAGCTAGAGAGGGCTTGAGGGGAGCCCTGCCAGCGATGAGTTGCTTCTGCCACCACAGAATGCTGTTGATGGACCCTGAGACCTGGAAGGAGCCATGGGGAGACCCCTGTTGGCACCAGGACTCTGCACCCACTGGCCTGTGACTTCGTGAGTCGGAAGGAGACTTTATAGACTGATTTTGGGCATATGGGTTAATATCGGACTTGTGACTTTGAACTGGACTGGACTGGGGTGCTTTCTCAATGTCCCATTCCTCTTGTATATAAACCTTTTCCTCATATCCATATGTGTATCCATGAAATTTTATGAACCTGTGAACTGGTGCATATTGCTGCTTTATGGATGCCTGCCCTGATTTGACTTTACTTATGGATGCAGACTCACAAGTTTCCAACTGGAATAAAGATTTCTCACATTAAAGAACATGCTTGTCTCCTCAGATCACTGGGTTGGTATAAGTGGGCAGTACAGAAATTGGATACCTCCAATTGGGAGGACAAAGGCATGAAGTGGCTAGCTTACAAACTTTCATAGGTGGGGGAATATATTCATAGGACGATGGTGTAGTCACTGAACTGCAATTAAGTGAAAACTATTATCTGACTATATATGATTTCCCTGAGACATTCTATAGACCCGAGCAAACAAACAGATTGAAAGGGATAGGATGGATAAAACACTAATACACACACCCACACACACACACACGTAAACCAAAAGATAGCTGAGATGTCAATATCTGACAAAGTAGGCTTTGATACAAAACTTGTTAGGAGATGAACACCATATTACATAGTGATGAAAGTTTCGATTAATCAAGAAAATTGAACAATCATAAATACATCAAACAGCACATGCTTAGAAAGCAAATAATAACCAATTGTAGGGAGAAAGTGATTACACTATAACAATAGTCGAAGTTATCAATAAACCTCTTTCAGCATTAGAGGCACAGGACCAAAGTCTAGCTCTCCTTACCAGCAGTGGCTGCCCGGCTCTACATGCTCTTCTGAGCCCCGTTTGATTGTCTGGAAGCTGCGTGTTCATGTACCGAGTGGGTGATGAACACAATTGCACTCACTGACAACTCCATCAACCACATTGAAGCATCATTGATTTTCCTGAAGTTCTTTTTAAAAATCCTTTTATGGGGGATTAGATATCAGGCTCAAGAACCAAAAAGCATAACATTGCGTGCTCACTTTCCCGATATGATCCTGATAGGACAAAAGTGTGCATAAGCTAATGTGGTGAAGAAAGGGGATGGTGCCCGGCTATGAAACGATATAGCAACTGGGGTCTTAAAGACTTGAAGGTAAACAAGCGCCCATTCAGCTCAGAATCAACAAAGCCCACATGGAAGAAGCACACCAGCCTGCGTGATCACGAGGTGGTGAAGGGATCTGGTGTCAAGCATCAAAGAGCTAAAATTATATCATTATTAATGAGGGGGAGTACAGATTGGGGACTCAAAGCCCATCAATAGGTGAAGTGACATCCTCTTGCAGAGGGGTTGCATGGAGGAAATGAGTTCAGATACAGGGTACTAGCAATAAATTATGCAACTTTCTTTTATTTCTTAAATGCTGCCTCCCACCATCATGATCCCAATTCTATCACGTAAATCCAGATAGACCAGGGGGTATACAGTGAAGTTGGAAATATGGGAAATTTAGGATAGATGATCCCTCAAGACTAGTAATAGGAGTGGTAATACCAGGAGGGTGGAGGGATGGAAAAATAGAAAGGGAGAACCAATTTCAGGGATCTACACGTAGCCTCCTCTCTGGGACATGGACAAAAGGGAAGTGAGTGTTGGGACACATTGGACAGTGTACAGGATGAAAATAATAACAATTTGTAAATTGCTAAGGGTTCATGGGGGAGAGGGGGAGAAGAAAGGGAAATATAGGGAGCTGATACTGGGGGCCTGGATGGATGGAGGATGTTTTAAGGGTGATGATGGCAATAAGTGTGTAAATGTGGCCTGCATACAATTGATGTTTGTATGGATTGTGATGGGAGTTGTATGAGCCCCCAAAAGATGATTCATTAAAAGAAAAAATCCAGGCTGAGCCCCGGTGGTGTAGTGGTTGTGCGCGGGACTGCGGCCCACTGGGATGGAGGTTTAATTCCAGCAGCGGCTCCACAGGAGCAAAGGCTGGGCCTCCTACTCCCACCACCAGAGGCAGTGATGCCCCCCAACAATCCTTTTATTGGGAGCCCAGACAGATATTAAAAACAATCCATAATTCAATTAGATCAAGCCTAATTGTACAATTACTGTCACCATCATTTTCAAAATATTTTCTTCTTGAACTCTTTGATATTGGTTCCCCTTCATCCCCTCCCCCCACCTATCCACAGGAACTCTTATTCTTAGTCTTACAGCTATTTGAAGTGTTTTTTCACATTTATCACTGTATGCTTCCACTGTTTCTCAAGGGTTCACACACAGAGTGAAATCTCAGTTCCCCCGCAAACCCTACCTGGAATTGCAATGACCAGCTTTCTTACTTAATGTAGGTATGATCAGGGGAAATCAGATGAAAAGTAGACGTTTGAGAATGGACTATAGAGTTCCTTTTATGTAATTTTCTTTTGGTGTGGCATCACTGCCCTGATGGGAGTAGGAAGCCCAGCCTTGCTCCTGGAGAGCTGCTGCTGGATTTGAACCGTCAACCCTATGGGCCGCAGTCCCACACACAACCACTACACCACCAGGGCTAAGCCCCTTTTATGTATTTTATGACTTTTTGTAGCCTGCTATTTTTTTAAAGGACTATGGACTGCCAAAAGAGTACACAATATTCTTGGAAGGAGTATAGCCAGAAGCCTCACCGGAGGCAAGGGATGTCAGACTGCATCTCCTGTACACTGTACATGTTATCAGAAATGGTAGTGTGTGGCGGACACCATGCCTGGTATCAGGCAGGGGCACTTAAAAAGAGGAGGAGCCCTGACAGCATGGAATTGCCACAGTGGCTGTGTCAATGGGCAACGCAGGGCCGGGCAGGGCTTCCTTCTAGGATCTCTGTGGGTTGGAACTGACTGGACAGAGTCTAATGACAGCAACGAAGCAAGACAGCATGTTTGGCAATGACTTGACATAAGAAGTGCTAACTTCAAAAGTCTGCAGAAAGCTACAAGACCTTAGTGAGAAAACCACAAATAAGTAACCCAACCTAAAATTAGGCACAAGACAGGGACAGACCATTTTCTAAAGATTCCACCCAGGTGGCCAGCAATCATATGAAGAAGTGCTCGTGATCATTAGCTATAGGAGAAATAGAAATTAAAACAAAGACGAGCTATCACCTCACACTGACACGCTTAGCAAAATTAAAAGCAAGACTGGAACATTTGTGCATTGCCGCTGGGGTTGCAGAACTGGACAGCCACTATGGAAGACAGCGTGATGCCTCAAGGGGAGTGCCGCGTGACCCTGGTCTCTGTCCCAAAGAAATCAAGAACAGAACCCAGAGAGATAGATGCATGCCTCTGTTAATCGGAGCAATTTCCCCAAGAGAAAAAAGATGGAAATGAGCAAAAACCCTGTCTACAGAGGAATAAACAAACAAACTCTGGTACTACACACAAGCGAAACAGTATGGCTCCCTAAAAACCAGACTGGTCAAACACCTCATGACAGGGACAAAATCGACAACCATTACTGCTGCTCAGCAGGGTTAGTCAATCACATAAAGGTTTCATAACAACATTATCATAAAGGGGAAAATTGCTTTCACACCTAAGGAGGAGACTTTGAAGACTGTGATGAGGCTACGGGCCAAGAGGGGGTAGGGAAAGAGGACAGGGACAGGGAAGGAGGGAGGAGGACAGGAGTGGGGTGGGGAGGGGGAGAGAAGCAGAGCCTGCGCACAGGGGGTTGACTGGTATCTGTGCCTGTTCTGATGTGATGGGCTGTGTAACTACATGTAGTATGTTTTTCTTTGTATGTTACACTTCCCCAATAAAAGGGAAAATAAATTTTTAAGAAAAAAAGTGTGGGCTGAGTTTCAGTGGCATAAAGGGTTGAGTGTGGGTGTGGCAGTCATCTGCTTATGTTAATTTTATAACTGAAATGTATAATTGAAATGTAGGGGTGGAGTCTGGCCTATTAATCAGGTGAAAGCCATTGAGTAGCTGATGAGGCCTCTGTGTGGGCATGGCTTTCACCTGAGACTCCTGGGAAATCTCGCAGTATTTCCCTCGTGAAGATGAGAAGCTATCTTCCCGAATTGTTGGGAGTTAGTTTGTGAGAGGATTAACCACAGGCAACACAAGATGCAGCCGCCGAGAAGCTGGAGTAGCCAGCAGAGAGACACACGGCTTTGCCGTGATAAAGACAGACCTCTGAAGCTGGAGTGGCATGCTGTTGATGGACCTGAGCCCTGGAAGCGAGGAGCCATGGGGAGACCCCTGTCAGCGCCAGAATTCTGCACCCACTGACCTGTGACTTCCTGAGTCGGAAGCAGACTTTATAGACTGACTTCGGGCATATGGGTTAATATTGGACTTGTGACTTTGCACTGGACTGGATTGGGATGCCTTTATATACATTTCTTTTGTATATAAACCCTTTCCTTATACTTATATGCGTGTCTCTGAAATTTGTTCCTCTAGTCTATTCGGACTAACTCAGTGAGACTGCAGTCCTCGTGCTTGGCAGTTCAAATCCAACGGTGGCTCTCAGGAGCAGCACTGGGTAGCTCCCATGACCACCAGAGAACAGTGATGCCCAAAAAACAAAAAGAAAAGAAAAAAGAAAATAATTGTAAAAAAAAGGGGGGTCTGAGTGAAAAAGTGCAATTGAAATGGACTTCAAGACGTTTCTTTTTTTCAGTCATTTTATTGGCATATACTCCACATATGATGCAGTTTAATCATGCTATCATATGAAGAGTGTGCAGTCATTGCCACAACCCATTCCAGGGCATTCTCCTCTCATCCGTGGTGATGCCAGCTCCCCAACTTCCATTATTTTGTGAAACACAGAATAGTTTCACACAAACAGAGAAACCTTACTCTATTCAATGCGTAGACCTGTTTGAATTCTGATTAGAACAAACTAAGTGTAAAAGGACAATTTTAGGGGCGGGCAAAGACATTGGCAAAAACATTTTATTGGATAATGTTAAGGAGTCATTTGGTCAGATGTGAACATCAGTATGCAGGAAAATGTGATTTTTTTAAGAGGTAAATATGGAAGTATGTAAGAGTGAGATACCATGGTTTCTGGGATTTATTTTAAAATACCTCAACAGAAAAAACTCCACGAAGCATTTTTGGTCAAATGTTAATAATAAAGATATAGGTGGTGTGTCTCTGAGGTTTGGAGAATACTGTCTTCTAACTTTGTGATTGAACTTAATAAAATATTACTTTTAAAGGTATATTAATATTGTTAATAGCCTTAATAAAAAGAAAATATAAACAACTATCTTTTGTTTGCCATTCTGAAAGCGGCACAGCTCTCAGCCCGGACCCAGGATGTAGCAAGGCAGATCATCCATAGACTGCCTGACTTTGAAAGCACTAGCAGCCAGACAATTCATCTTACATTGACCAGAAAACCCTTCCACCAGACAGATGACATCAGACCACCGAGAGCCTATAAAATGAATCAGAGTGACATTGCTATTCCCTTTCTGGGTTGTCCATTTCATCTATGTTTCCAAATTCATGGGCATAGAAATGTTTACAGTAATTGAATTATCCTTTTAATTGCTGCAAGATCTGTAGCGATATTTCCTCTCTCCACCTTGATAGTCATCATTGTGCTGTTCCCATCCTGATCTAGATAAGTAGACACTCAGGTCAAGGCTGCAGACAGCAGGACTACCATTGTTTTGGTTGCCCAGCCCGGCTCAATAAGCCCTGATGGTGTAGTGGTTATGAGCTGTAGTGGTAATGACCTTAATGACTGTAAGGTCAGCAGTTGAAAGCCACCAGCCATTCCTCAGGAGATAGATGGACTTTCTACTCCTGTCAAGAGCTATAGTCTCGGGTTCCCACATGGGCAGTTCTCCCCTGCCTCACAGGCTCTCCATGAGACAGCGTGAGTGTGCGTCCACCCTGCTCAGGCTAAACATTCTCCGTGAGGTTCCCTGACCCCAGCTCACGACTCTCACTGCTGTGTGGCTGGTCTGACATGTCAAAGCCCAACAGTAGAGGCCAGGCTATCACTGCCCATGCCTTCTCCATTGACGCCTACTGGCCAGAAGACTTTCTTGCCTGCTACCACCTTCTCCCCAGGTGCAAATACAGGTGGAGAGAGTAGAATAACCAGGGGGAGCCGTGGCGGGGTGGGGGTGGGGGGGTAATAGGTGGGAAACGGCGACAGAGATGGGGTACTTTCTAGAAGCTGTTGGAAGGAAGCAGTGCTGACATCTCCCTGGTCAGGGAAGGAATGGGATCACTAGCAGAGACGATTTTCTCCATGCTAGTACCCTTTCCCAGTCGATTCATTAAGGGTCATAAATCCCTAGAAAAGTGGGGGAGCTATTTGAGGCTGCTCAACCCCTCCCCATCTCTGTCCAGGTGAAGGACGTCAAAAGCAGACGCACCTTCCTTCCTTCCTTATTTAACCAGTGGTGACGCACTGGGCTGCGGCGAGCCACAGGTCAGCAGTTGGAAGCCCATCACCAGCCCTCGGGACACACACTGGGCTTTCTCCTCCCCTAAGGAACAAGTCTCCTTGGAAACCCACGGGGGCAGTTCTACCCTGTTCTGTAGGGTGGTGGGGAGCTTGCTTTGGGGTTTGGGCTTCACCCCTCTGTGCCAGGCCATGATCAAGCCACGCGCCGGTGCTGACTACGTCTTTCTCCTTTGCCCAGCAGACCTGCTATTTGGGCCTCGAGGCGCCAAAGTTCAGAGCTGTGAGCCATGAGAGTCAGCTTCTCAGCCACTGCTATAGGGGCCCCAAGCTGCAAACCTGTTGATGCTAAAATTTACTCTCCCCATCTTATCAATGATCCCTCTGTTAATGTCAAATATATGGTGCTTCCCTTCTCAGAGTCTTTGTGTGAGGAAAGGAAGGGAGGGGGACAAAAACAGACTCCTCTGCCTCAAAGACTCCAGGGGCTGAGCACCCTTGCCTTTGGGGATGTTTTCTCACTCACAGGGCAAATGGGTGTCTTTCTTTAGAACCAAAATGTGGAGGGAAGAAATGCATCTAAATAACTGTTGGAAATGAGAATCTCTTTATTGCGCGCGCGCGCACACACACACACACACACACACAGCTGGAGAGAGGAGAGAGCTGGAGAGAGGAGGGAGGCAGCCGGACCGGGCCCGACCTCTGTAGAGGACAAGTTGGATTCTGGTGAGCAGGCCTCTCACCACCAACTGGGACGGAGGAGACCTGACAAACACTCGTCCATTCCAAATTAGAGGGTAGGAGTCACAACGAGAGGCAAGTCCTCGTCAAGGTGACTCTTGGCTTGAGGTAAGCTCTTCCAGGCGAGCTCCAAGAGCCCATACTGGGCAATGCCCGTGGGAAGGATGGTGTGCACCGTGTGGCGCCCAGGCATGGGCACCACCTCCTGGAACTGCAGAGCACCTCGGGGAGTGTGAGAACCCCCACAATACACACAGTACAACAACCGCTCCCCCGGAACCAGCTCCACGGATGAGGCGAGGGCCTCCTTGTAGATGAAGGCTTGAGGTCTGGACGGCTCTCTCAGCAGAAGATCCTGCAGGAGTGTCTGTATCCGGGCGGACTTCACTTGGTATAGGTCCATGAGCTGGTTGAATTGCTCCATCCACTCGGTGTTGTCTTTTGCATACTGCCGCTGCAGCATCCGCAGAATGTGGTACAGGGCCACGAATGTCTCCCATCTAGGCACCTGGACCTCTTCCCTTTTTTTAGTGATGAGCTTCTCCAACTTGGGCAGTTTGGGAAATCTGCTCTTACTCTTTGAAGTCCAGAAATGCTTTCCAAAGATCAGTGTTTGCGCTTGTTTGTCCCCAGGGACCCAGGTAGGGTAAAACTGCTGCAGCGCCATCTCCCTGAGCGCACTGGACACCTGATGTGCCTGCTCACGTCCACCAGGCTCTCTTAGAAAATGCCAAGCCATAGTCCCTAGCTCTGGAATCCTCCTGGTAGCGAATGGAGACTCTGGTGTGGGGACAGCCACAGGTCGTAGCCAATCCTTTGTTTCCTTTCCTTTTATAGGTGGTATCACTTTCAGGTGTCGTTGACCCGCGATGTCCTTCCTGGCTTTGGGGCTCCTGGAGCCTTGTGCTTCCAGGAGCTGCTTGTGCTGGTACACAATGGTTTGGAGTTTGGCCAGCTTCATCCACTCTAAATTCCCCTTGGAGGTAAGGTCTTTGAGGACCTGGCCCAGTCTGTGGAAACTCTCTCTGGAAAGGTGCTCGCCTGCTTCTATCCGTTCTAGCACCTGGCGGAGCCAGTCCGCCTCTAAGAGATCCAACTCAGAATCCTCCAGGGTCTGGGGGGCAGGTAAGCGTACATCCCTCTCCTCCACTAGAGGTTCACGCTGTTGCAAAAACCATTTCCACTTGGTGTCTGGTGACTTGGGTTGGTGTTTCTGAGCCTCCTCCATGGCTTTCCCAATTATGTAGTGTGTGCTTGGGGTCTCGGAGACCTGTTCTTGGGATTCCAAAACTTTATCCCAAACTTGTAGAGAGAGGGGCTTAAGTTTCTCCAACAGTTCTTGCTGTTTATCCTGTAACCTCCTCTCAGAGACTATTCTGGGTGACTCAAACATCGGTGTCTTTTCATCCTTCCAGGACGTTTGTTTTGGCTTCCCTAGCACTGGTTCCAGACCCTCCCTCCCCAGAGTGATGGAGCTAAGTTTCTTGGAGGGACTTCTCTGTAGAAAACCCACTTGGGTGGCACTGCCTGTAAGCCCAGGGGTGGTTCTTAGGATAGGGGCTGCTACTTGGATGGCACTGCCTGTGAGCCCAGGGATTCTTCTTGGGGTAGGGGCTCCCAATTGGGTGACACTGCCTATGGGCCCAGGGGTGGTTTTTAGGGTAGGGACTCCCACTTGGGTGGCAATGCCTGTAAGCCCCGGGCTTATGCTTAGGGGAGGGACTCCCACTTGGGTGGCAATGCCTGTGAGCCCAGGGGTTCTTCTTAGGATAGGGACTCCCACTTGGCTGGTACTGCCTGTGAGCCCAGGGGTTATGCTTAGGGGAGGGACTCCCACTTGGCTGGCACTGCCCGTGAGCCCAGGGGTTATGCTTAGGGGAGGGACTCCCACTTGGCTGGCACTGCCTGTGAGCCCAGGGGTTATGCTTAGGGGAGGGACTCCCACTTGGCTGGCACTGCCTGTGAGCCCAGGGGTTATACTTAGGGGAGGGACTCCCACTTGGGTGGCAATGCCTGTGAGCCCAGGGGTTCTTCTTAGGGGAGGGACTCCCACTTGGGTGGCACTGCCTGTGAGTCCAGGGGCTATACTTAGGGGAGGGACTCCCACTTGGGTGGCACTGCTTGTGAGTCCAGGGGCTATACTTAGGGGAGGGACTCCCACTTGGGTGGCAATGCCTGTAAGCCCAGGGGTTCTTCTTAGGGGAGGGACTCCCACTTGGGTGGCACTGCCTGTGAGTCCAGGGGCTATACTTAGGGGAGGGACTCCCACTTGGGTGGCACTGCCTGTGAGTCCAGGGGCTATACTTAGGGGAGGGACTCCCACTTGGGTGGCACTGCCTGTGAGCCCAGGGGCTATACTTAGGGGAGGGACTCCCACTTGGGTGGCACTGCCTATGATCTCAGGGGTTCTTCTTTCAACTGAAGGAAGTATTTCTCTTCCTCGTAGGTGTTCTTTTCTTCTGTCTTCTTGTGGCATAAATAGTTTCTTTGTGGAGATCTCTTTTTCCTTGACAAGTTCTTCTTCAGATGAGCTGCTCTTCTCTTTCTCCTCTTCTCCCTCACTTGAACTCTCCTCCTCGCTGAGGCTTCCCACCTCCTTATCACTCGTGCCTTCTTCCTTCGTCTCCTCCTCCTCCTTCCCTTCTGCCTCTTGCTCTTCCTCCTCCCCCTCCTTCTCTTCCTCTCCCCACCCTTCCTCCTCCTCCTTCTCTTCCTCTCCCCACTCTTCCTCCTCCTCTTTCCCTTCTTCCTCCTCCACTCCTTCCTCTTCCACCTCAGACGAACTCTCATGGTAAACTTCATCTAATAGACTTTCGATTTCTCTAACAAACAGCTCTTCCATTTCCACCCCTTCCTTTGATGTGCCGTCCTCGGGCTGCTGTCTACTGCCCCACCAGGCTTTCAGGGATGGGGGCGCCTCTTCTTCCTCAGCGGCTTCCTCCTCTTCCTCATAGGAGACTTCTCTCTCTGCCTTGGACAGCTGGCTTTCTTTCTCCATCATGTGTTCTTCTTTCTCTAATAATCTCCTCAATCTCTTGGCTAATTTTCTCTGCTTCTGGGCCAAACTTTGTTCGTGTTTGATTATTTCCGATTGTCCCTCGGGAAAATCCCACTTTTGGCCTTCCAGCTTATCCTGCTCCTTGCTTAAGCTCCTTTCCTGAGCAATGAGTGCCCGCTCCATCTTGGTCATCTCAATCTCTTTCTGTGTCATTTTCATTTCTTTCTTGATTAGATCTTGCAGCACCTTTAAGAGTTTCCCGCTCTTGGGAGACCCCCTCGCGTCCTTGACCAGTTTCCTCACTGCTCTGCTGAACTTCCTTTCTTCTTGGGCATAGACTCTCTCCCCTCTCGCGAGATTCAATTTTCTTTTGGCAATGTCCTTGTCCTCCGTGGCCAAAACCCTGTCTTCAACAGCCAGGGTCCTCTCCTCCAGGGAGAGTTTCTTCTCCATCGTGTCTAGTGGAGCAGATGCTTGTGAGGGGGAGGCAGTTCCTTGAGGCTCTCTCTGGAGGAGAGTTTCCTTTTCTTCAACTAGTCTCATCTCTTTGGCCACGTTCATGAGTTTGGTGTTCAATGCTAGCTCTTCCTTAGCAATATCCTGCTCATCTTTGGATGGTTTCTTTTCTTGAAACAGGGACCTCTTCTTCATGGCTAGTTTCATTTTTTCCTGGGCATGTCTCTCTTGTTTCCCAGTCAGCTTTTCCTCTGTTTGGGTCAGTTTCTTCATTAGTTGAGCTAATTTCTCCTTCTTCCAGGCCACTGCCTCCTTTTCCTGTGTCAGCATCTCCTCCATCTGTCTTACTTGTTCCCTGTACTTGTCCAAGTGCTCCTTCAAGTCAACCAATCTCTTTCTGTACTGCGTGGCTTTTTCTTGCTTCTCCAGGAGGGCCTCTCTCTTCTGAGCCACGTTCGCCTGCTCCTGAGCCAAGTCTTCCTTTCCTTGAGCCAGAGCGGCCTTTCTCTGGGCTGTAAGTGCTTTGTTCTGCAGGAGTCGCTCCTGGTCCTGGAGCAGGTGTTCCTTCTCCTGGAGCAGTTTCTTCCATTCCTTGGCCAGTTGCTTGCTTCTCTCGTACAGTCTCTTCCTTTCCTCAGGCAGCTTGGCTTTGTCCCGAGCCAGCTCCCTCTCTTCCTGGGCCAGCAGCTCTCCTTCTGCCTCCAGCAGTCTCTCTTCCTCCTCCAGTTCTTCTGCCTGCCAGAGGAGTCTCTTCTCCTGCCTCATCAGTTCCTCCTCGTCCTCTGCCAGTTCCTTCTCTTCCTTGGTCAATTCCTCTTCTCTCACAGCCAGTCCAGCCTCTTCCTGAGCGAGCGCCTCCAGTTCGTCAGCCAGCTCCCTTTCTTTCTCTGCCAGCTTGTCCTCCTTTTGGGCCAGTCTTTCTCCTTCCAGAGCCAGTCTCGTCTTCACTTCTGCCAGTTTCCCCCATTTTGTTGCTAGTTTCTCTTCTTCTCGGGCCAGCGCTTCCAATTTCTTGGCCGATTTCTTCCATTTCTGGGCCAACTTCTCTGCTTCATGGGCGAGTGTCTCCTCTATTTGGGCCAGCTTTTCCTCCTCCTGGGCAATTTTCCTCTCCATCTGACCCCTTGGACCCTGTTCCTTGGCCATTTTCCCATATTCTTGGGCCAGTTTCATTTCCTCTTGGGCCAGTTTTCTCTCTTCCTGGGCCAGCTTCTCTTCTTCCTCAGCCAGTTTCTTCTCGGAACTGGCTTTCTTTTTCTTGGCCTGGGCTCGCTTCTTCTCTGCCCAGGCCTGTTTCTGCTCCCGTTGAAGATGGCGCTGCTCTTCTGTGAGGACCTCTGCTTCCCACTGCTGAGGTGGCTTTTCTCCCGGAGCCTGTTCTTCCCGAGGCTCAGGGAGTTGGGTCCTGGACCCAGTGAATAAGATCTTCTCTACCAGCTCTCCCCACTCATTCCATGTCCGTGCACCCTTGTCCGTATCCAACACTGCCTCCTCTTCAATGATCTTCTCTTCCAGTCCATGCTGTTGACACCAGCTGTCCCAGCCTTTCCGCCACTCCTTCCAGGATATCTTTCTCTCATCCTGAAACTTCTTCCACTGGTCCCACGAGTTCTTCCACTTCTTCCAAGCCAGTATCCTCTTATCCATCATGGGTTTCTCTTCTAACCTCTCTAGTTCTACCATTCCTTCCTCTCCCTCTTCCTCCTCCTCTTCCTCTCCCTCTTCCTCTCCCTCTCCCTCCTTCTCTTCCTCACGCATGCCCCTCTCTTCTTTGGCCATTTCCTCCATTTTTTTAACCAGTTTTAGTCCCTGCTTGGTTGCTTTCCTCTCTTTCTTCAACAATTTCTTGCGAGCTTTCCTCTCTTCTTTCCGTAGCCGTTTTCCCTTCATTAAATCTGTGGTTTCAGAAAATAGAACTTTGCCTCTTTGGGCTTTGGAGGGAATCACCTGTGTTTCCTCCAACTCTTTGGCGTCCTCTTGCACTTGATCTTGCTCCTCTCCCTCTTCTTCTCCGATGTAGTCTCTAATGACTTCCTCATGGATGAAAATTGGTTTTTCCTCTGGCCAGACCACGTCCCAGTCAAGGTCCTCTAGCCATTCTTCATCTGATTCCAGGTCCTGGCTTTTCTTCTTCAAGATTTCCTGGAAGAGCTCCCAGCTGGGGTGCCGATCTGCTAGCATCTCCTGAGCCATGGCTTCTACCTCTGTACTTAGAGCTTCTGCCATTTTTGTTTCGGAACCAGATATCCTTAGAGTCAGGAGACGACATAGGTCATCCCGCCATGATGCGTCATCTCCGGAAGAGGGCTTGTGGCCAGGGAGTCCAGAGGCACCTCGCCCAGAGGCCACAATCTTCCTCCCAACCTTCTCTTCCTTCACAGGAGGCAGGGGTTCCTCCGGGGCCGCTTCCGTTTCTTTCTTCGCCTGCTTGTGCTTCTTAGTGGGTTTTCGAGCTATACTTTTCTTGCGTTTTTTTTCATGTACTTTCCTCAGCATCTTTAGAGTCAACACAACGTGATCCTTGGAAGGTTCTTTCTCTGCAGGTTGCTCAGCGTCTTTTGCAGCCTGGATCATACTTAGGGAAGAAGGCCTTCTGGCTGTGTCTATCTCAATGGGACCGGCTTCGTCTGGTTCACTTTCACCTTCTTTCAAAACTGGCTCTGCGAACACCTGTTTTGAAATTCCTTCTTCCTTCTTCTTGAGGCTCCGGAACAGCTTTCGTGCTGCCAGGAGAAGCAGGAAGTGGAGGTAAGGAAAGCATCCACCGCCACTACCCTTGGGCTTGCTTGGTTCCTATGACTCTAGAGGTCAGAGTTGAAGGACCCCTTTGGGTCTCTGAGACTGCACGTCTTTACGAGAGCAAGCAGCCTCGCGGTTCTACCTTGGAGGCACTGGTGGGCTCAGGGTGATAACCTTGAGGCTCCCTGTGCCAGCAGGGCTCCAAGGAGAGTGGGGAGGGTTTAAATGCAGGACGGGTGAATCTCTAGGGACAGTCATGGGTTGATGGTTTCCTGGGGGTGGGGGTGGGGGCAGGAGAGGTTAGGGGAAATGGGGAGGTAATAAAAATGAGTTAGAAGAGAGGAGAAAATGTTCTAAGATTGATGATGGTGATGATTACACAACTCTTCTTGATATAATTGAACTACTGGATAGAATGATGTGTGAGTTATGTGCCAATAAACTCACTGCCATTGAGTCCACTCAACTCACAGCGACCCTGAAGGGCAAGGCACAACTGCCCCTGTGAGTTCTGGGCCCCGACTGTTTCCGAGAGAAGAGAGGCCCATCTCTCTCCCATGGAGCTGCTGGCGGTTTGGAACTGCCGGCCTTATGGATGGCAGCCTCACTCATAGCCACTACGCCACCAGGGCTCCTCGTCCGTGTCTCAAGAAATAATAGGCCAACTAGTGGATGGATGGATGGATGGATGGATGGATGAAACTCTTTGTGATATAAGGTGTGAGCTAACAAGAACTGTCTAAAATAGTAGCAAAAAAGACACATGAGACCTAAGAAGAGAGGGTGAGACAGTCTCGCTTCACTCAAAGTCCTAGACAGCCCAAGGATATTACAGGTATTTTGGTCTAAGATGTTCTGTGCCTTGCAATCTACTGGAGTTTGGGCAAATTCTTCCTAGGAAGGGTCCTTTCTGTGAACAAGTGCTTCCGCTGATCTCTATTTTCACCAAGAATATCTTTGGACCCACCTGGACCCTCAGCTACTCTTACTCTCTCTCTCTCTCTCTCTCTCTCTCTCTCTCTCGGGGCCCATAGAGTGTGCACCAGATCGCCCCATACATACTTGGCTTTTTGACTCCTGCTCGGCCCCGTTTGGGGCCTCTGCTGACCTTAGTGGCCACTTCAGTGCCCTCGGGAACGGATTGATCTTCTAAGGGCCAAACTGAAGACTTCTTCGGGACATGCAAAGAAAAATCTGGCGTTTCAATTCCCTGGGACAAAGTTAAGTTGTCGTTCAGCCGCTGCGCTATCTGAGTGTGAAGGATTTGGAGATCTGCTGCCCGCAGTCCCAGAAGATGGTCCAGGGTTTCTTCTCCAATGACTTCATGCCTGTAAAAAGCCCAAGGAGAGACTGGATCGTGTTGAATGAAGGACGAGGAGGGAGCAACATGGAAAGAACTGCTATGGTACAGGCACGGGGCTTGGCAAGGCAGGCCCGAGGGGCAGCGTCTGTTAAAGGGGGTGGCCCAGTGCGAAGAGAATATCTAGCACGCCCTCATGGCAAGGACAGGCGTGAGCCCTGTCAGTTGCAGGGGGTGGGGCAGAGGAAGAGATCGAGAGAGGGGCTGAGGGCAGGAACAGGAGAGGAAAGGAAGGGTGGAGCTGCCAAAGTAATTGTCAGGGGGGAAGCTGTAAAAGAGAAGAAAGAGCTCATAAGCAGGGACTCAGAGAAAGCAAGGGAAGGAAGGGCAGGAGAGATGGAGTGGGTCAAGGGGAGAACAAACAACCAGGAAGCTGGTAGCAGTCGGAGGAAGGGAAAAAAACTTACTGCATCTCCTGGAAAGTATCTCGGTTCTGGACCAGGCTTAGGAGTGAAGCCTTGGAGTGGATTCCAGTGTCGGTCATGAGGCTCAGGGCCTTACTCCTCACCCGCGGGTCCTTGTCCATCAGTCCCTGGGCCAGAGGTATGGCAAAGAGATGAGTCACCATGCCCAGGCGCTTCAGCCCTTCCCAGGCCAGCTCTCGGATCAGAGGGTTGGAATTGGTCGTCTCATCCAGAAGGCGGTGGGCCGTCTCGGAGCGCAAGGACGGAGAGACTTGGTAGGAGGCGAAGATCTGCCCGAGCGCTCCCACACAGTACTGGAACTTCAGCGGGTTAGCATGGATCATGATGTTGAGGATCGTCTCGATCAGGCTATTAATCGCAATCTCACTCATCTTTCTTCCCAGCCAACTGCGGTTTCCGGACTCTGTCAGCACGGTGTAGGTTATGCCCTTGGACATCCTCATTCCCAAGAAGCTTTCGTCTTCTTTCTCTTGTGGCGGTTCCTCCACATCACCGAGCGCTCTTGACTTATTATACCAGAAAAAGAACTTAGCCTTGTCCCATTCCAAGTCCCGCTGGGGTGGGTGCAGGCTGCACTGCAGATATATTGGGCTGCCCTCTGGCCAAAGGCGGGCCCGGATCACTGAATTGGGGATGTAGCCATCAGGGGCCAGGGGCCATTTCCGCCCACTCCCGAAGTAGTACTGTAATATCCGATAGGGGTTGAGCCCATCCCAGCTGGTCAGCTGTAGCTGGGGAGGGACCACGTAGTGGTCATGGTGCTGCTGCCCCTTCACCTGCACCACGTGAAGTTCCTGGAGTTGCACAGAATCACGTCTGCGGGTAGACAGCAATACGGGGCTTCCGCCTTCTTCCTCTTCTATGACATGCGGCACCGTCTGGTCAAAGGCAATGGCGCGTTTGTTGATGAGTTGCGCCAGGCCCACTAGCTTCTGTTTCCTGTGCCCGAGGTAGACGTACTTGGGCACGAACATGGTCTCAAAGGAGAAGAAGAAGCTCGGCATGAAAGGCTTCGGGCTCTCCACCACTTCGTCGGTGAGGTTCATGAAGCCCAGGTGAACTAGCATGTTTGGAGGAAGCAGTTTTAGACAGGACACCAGATAGAGGCTCTGGTTGAAAGTCAAAAGCAGGTCGCCCCGGTCGTTTGCAAAGCAGAGCGGGCCAAAGTGCAGCGAGGAGTCCAGCATGGCGATGAGGCGCCCGTGAAAGTTCCAGAGCCGGACAGAGCCATCAATTGCACCTGTGACAAAAAGGCTCAGGGACAGGCAGACATCAAAGGACGTGATGGAACACTGGTGCAGGGGCAGGGTCTCTATGAACATGGAGCCTCTCTGTGACTCGGAGGACAGGACATCATGGAACTTCCAGAGGCGCAGGCAGTTGGTCTCTGTGATGGCCCCCATCGATTTGGGCATGAGTATCAGGTACTTCAGGTGGCAGCTGCTCAGGATGCTGGCGAGGGGCCGCAGGTGCACCCTGATCCCATCGAGCACTGCCTCCGAGAGGTGTACGTAGTCATCCATGCCATAGGAACACAGCAGAGAGATTTCTCGATCGCCATAAGACCCTTGTGACAGGGTCGAGAGGGCCAAGATGGCCCCGAAGTGCATGAACTTCTCGATCCGGGCACAGCTGTGCTGGGAGAGTACTCGTATCACCCCGCTCTGGTGCCCAGAGAACATCAGCCCTTCGAGACCTCGGCCCAGGTGGAAATGCCCATAGGCCAGGCACTGGACCAGGTCCCGAGGATTCGGTGAGGTGCTTAAGAGGTACTTGGCTGGGCAAGGGCAGCGAGTGGTGTCAAATACAAGCACCTCAGAGCCGCCTGTGGCCACGAAGAGCTCCTCTCTGTCCGAGTCATAGGCCCAGTCCACCGCCCGGTCCAGGACGGAGAAGGGCCAGGTGAGGATGAGGAGATCCCCCGTCTGTGGGCTCACGAAGCGCAACAGGCCATCCTCGGTTGTGCACAGGATCCGGTACCAGTTCTCCCCGCAGCAAATGCGGCGTACCTGCAGGGGAGCGGAGCCACAGACGTTGAAGAGGTTGTAGAAGCAGGGCAGACGGCGCAGGGAGAAACTGTGGGCAGTCTGGCAGAAGAAAGTTATGTTGTCGATGAACTGCAGCTGACACAGCTCCTCACCGAGCTCCAGCCTCCGCAGCAGGCTCCCCGAGGTGAGGTTCCACTCCTTGATGAGGCCTTCGCTGCCCGCGGTCAGCAGAGTGTGGGCCTCTGGCCTGCTGCGGATGCAGATCACCGACAACGAGTGGGCCTTGAAAATGTGCAGGAAGCGAGCCCGGCTGAGGTTCCACACCTGGATCTCCCCGCCCTTGTTTCCACCGTAGAAGAGACCTTGATCAACGCAGGTGAAGCAGCACGTGATAGACAAGCCGCTGCTGTTGGAAATGAACTTCATTGCCTCTCTTAGCAGGCCCAGGCCTTGCCGATCGAAGGCCCTCACCACCGTCTCACACAGGGCTAGGAGAGTGCCCTGGGGGCCGTTCAGCACAATGTCCTGGACCAGCTCATCTCCAGCCATGGAAATGACATGGGCCACATACAGGCCCTGGCCGCTCTGGTCGATGGTCCAGGTGACCACTGCTCCCAGGATGCCTGACAACAGCATCTTCATTTCCGGGTCATAGCAGAGACAGCTGATGTTGAAGCGGCAGGGCACCACGCCCAGGGGTTTGAATGCCCGAAAGTGGTCCCCAAAGAGCCGCAGGCACATGTCCCCACAGTAAGCCACCAGGATATGGAAGGAGCCTGTGTGGACCAAGGACTGGATGGGCGGCAAGCGCTCCGTCATGGCGAATGTGCGCTTCTCAACCAGGTCCTCATTTTTGTTCTTCATCCAGACTACAGCCTGGAAGAGAGAAAGAAGGAAATTGCCTCTAAGAGACCCCAGAGGAAGAAAGGACAGAATATTTGGCTACTGTCCTGTCCTTGTGTGTAGCAAGTGTTGGCTGGTCCCCAGGGGTGATGAAAGCTGAGGCATACTGGGGCAGCAGAGAACCCCGAACTCTGTCCCTAACTTTTGCCCTACTTTCGGGGTGCTTACTGAACTCTGGTGGCATAGTGGGCTACAAGTTGACCTGCTAATCACAAGCTCAGCAGTTCAAACCCACCATTGGCTCTGCAGGGAAGGGTGCGGCTGTCTACTAAGTCTTGGAAACCCCCAGGGGCAGTTCTTCTCTGGCCCACAGGGTGGCGAGTCAGAGTGGCTTCTGTGGCAGCCGATCAATCCCATTTGGTGAGAAAAATGAAGGATGAGGGAAGAGCCCTGCATCCACTTTTATTCAAGGATGTGAACTCAAGGGGGGTGTTTGCCCTCATCCATCTGGGGTGAGAGCCACGCAGGCATGGCCCCCGTTGGATGCCCTAAGGAGGCGGGGGAAGAACTAGGCTGTTTTACCTGTGTTTCTTTCATGGTGCTCGATACCCAAGAGAGGGAGGTGAAGTAGTGGGCTTCACTGAAGTAATGGCAGATGAGTGGCATATTTTGAGGATGACGAGACTCCTTGAACAGTATCTGAGAGCGGTCACTCAGCACAATTACTTTCGTCTTCGAGTCGTCTAGAGGATCCTGGGGAGAGACATGACAGGAACCAAGAAGCTGTGACACACGTGGACCAAACGTCCTCACACACGTGACAGCTGAAGGTAGTTTCCAAATCCATGGGCTGGTAGCACCCGATGGATCATCCCCCTCACACCTGCACACACGCAACTTACTACTTCCACAGCATGGAACAGAGCCCTCAACCACGCAGAGACTCCAATGTCTACAGGGCCTTGGTGAACAAATCTTAGAGGGTGAGCATAAGCAAAACTCGATGGCCTCCATAATCTCAAGTTTCACCTGCCTTAGTTGTCACCTTGTGTCTGAGAATGAATAGCAACAAACAAACAACACCCATTGTTTGGTCACTGTGTCGCCGCAGACTCACAGTGACCCTAGGGGACGGAGGTGGGCTGCCCCCCAGGTTTTCAAAGGCTGTGTTTACAGAAGCAGACGGTCTCCTCTTTCCCAGGTGACGGACTGGAGTGTTGAACTGCCGAGTGAACGGTTGGCAATGGGGCGCCTTCACCACTGGGGCTCCTTAGGCACACAACATCTTAAAGGAGCAGGACTGAAGGACTTGCCCAGGTAAATGTCACAACCACACATATGCCGAAAGCTGCAAGTAAGAGATCCAGGACACTATCTGCCCGACAGGGAGCCCTGGTGGTGCAGCAGTGGCGGGCTAGGCTAATGGTGAGCTGTTCAAAGCCACCAGCCCCTTTCCTGTCAAGTACATTTGGACTACCACACCTTTTTCACAGAAAAGAAAGAAAAAAATTACTCAACGCTCCCCACTGGTAATGAAAAACTTCTGTACTCTAGCGCAGGGCAAAGGGTAGGCATCTGCTTTTGAACCCTGCAACCCCCCACCCCCACTCCCACTGATGCAGTAATTGTGTTCGGCTACTAACTGAAAAGTCAGCAGTTTGAAACCAAGGCTTTCTACTTCCATAAAGAGTCACACTCTTGCCACCCACAGGGGTAGGTCTACCCCGTCCTAGAGGGTGACCCGAAGTCAGGATGGAGCCACGGCAGGGAGTTGCCTTGTTGGCTTTGGTACTTGGGGCCCACTTTGGGAAACCATCCTGGCCTCTTCTCTAGTCTTTCAGGTCTCCTCCAATATTGAGAGTCTGAAGCATCCTCTGGTGGGTTGCTTCCAACGTGCAACCTTCCCAATCAAAATGTCCTTGGCAAGAGGTCCTCGGGCCCATTCGGACATTGGTGGTCTTTATCCAGCTTGCCCCCCACTGTCGTGGAACACGGATGGCTCTTCTCAAATGTGAGATAAACTGAGGTCAAAACCTAACGGTTACCTGGCTCTTGCTGATGATTTCATTCACAAGGTGCTTGAAGTCCTTCACCAGGGGAATAAGTCTGGGGGAAGACATTGTGATCACTCCCTGGGCCTCTTCAGAGCCTGTTGCCTCGAACACCTGTGGATCCAAAACAGGCCAGCTTAGCCACCGCTGTTTGGTTGTTTTCCCTCTAGGAGGCAGGAATCAGAAGGCAAGGCCCTCAGCTCACGTTTATTGATCATCCTCCTTTGAATGTCTGGGATCAATCCCAGGGCATACATGCCTCACCTCACTGAATCCTCTTGGCAGCGCAGTTTCCATTTTGGAAATGAGAGCAAGCCAGGCTCCAAGAGGGTAAATACTGCCTCAGCCTCCTTTGGCCTGTGAAGTGGAGCGCTGTTCCAGCCTCTCCAGGTCCACACGGAGCAGTGCTGCCCCGGCTTCTCCTATGTCTGCACGATGCCACACCCGAGTCTCTGGAAGTTGCCCCCACTGGTGCTCAGTGCCCCATCCTGTGCCTGTGGAGCTTTTCCTACCATCTGCCAACACTCCCTCCTATGGCAACAGGACATTCCTCACATTTACCCAAAACCTCCATCTGTAGCAAGGAGGCCTTCTCTATGGTAATATGGTACCTCCAACAGAGGCAGCAGGTCTTTCCCTGCTGTTGCTTGGCAACCCCAGCCATGACAGTGGGGCTTCCCTCACTGCTGTCCAGCACCTCACGCACAGAGCTGTCCTCACTGCCTGCAATCTCCCACTTGTGTGCCCCGAGAGACCCACCTGATCTGCCCTCCAAATCGGGACTCCCAGCTGTCTAAGGAGGGTAAACCTCTAATGAGATAGAGAAGTAGCCCAATCCTCTGACACAGTTGGCTTTAGGCAGCCCACTGAAGCATTCCTACCAGTTCCCAAAAGAGAGATCCCAGAGCTCTTTGACTCCCTGGAAATGGTGCCGGGCTCCTCCAAAACAGCACACAGACAGCAACCACCCACAACAACCTAGATGGAATAAAAGGAGAAAAAAAAAACATTGTCAGAAGTCCTGAATCTAATGGCAAGCATAAAACAAGCAGAAGTTGAGCTACCATGAAAAGAAATCTTTAGACGTCTATTTGAAGCCATACAGGACATAAGGGAAGCATTACACAAAAAAGGATGGAATGATAGAGGAGCTAGAGCCCACACACCAAAGAGAAATACAGGAGCTGAGAAACAAGCACCAAAAGGAAACACAAGAACTAAGGGGCTATGAAACAAAAGCACATAACAAGTTAACTGACTTTGAGAACAGATTAGAAGAAACTGAGAATTGTTTCAGTGGCCTTGAGGCAGACTCCAACAAATGGGAAATACTGTCAAAAAGATAATCCAAAGAAACGGAAGAACACCTGAGAACAATGTTGGATGCTATGAAGAGGAATAACATGAGAATAATTGGTTTACCAGAACAAGACCATTCAAAGAAATCAACAGCAAAAATAGAGAGACAATTCCTAGAGGAAAATTTCCCCACCTTAATGAATGAGAATCAGACAACCATCCAAGAAGCAAAGAGGACACCAGCTAGACTGAATCCAAGGAAGAATTCACTGAAGGATGTAATAGTTAAACTATCCAACTTTGAGGGAAGTAGAAAATCGTGAGAACAGCTGGGGGGTGGGGGAAGCAGTTACTATATAGGTACCCAAATAAGAATATGCTCAGACTTATCAGAAAACACCATGAAAAGGAGAGAGTGGAACAGCATTTTCCAAAAGTTGAATGGAAACAATGCAAACCCAAGAATCCTCTATTCAGCCAAATTATCCATTAAGCTAGACAGCAAAGTAAAAGTCTTCCTGGATGAGGAAAAACTCAAAGTATACATTAAAAGAACCCTAGCTCTACCAAAGAAAAAATCTTTGCCCACCCAGTGTGGTCAGAAGAACAACACCCAGTGAGCACAAATAAGAGACCATCACATAGGGCAACCCCACCCAGAGGTCAATATATTGAAAATAACCCCCAAGATAACATGGCTTCAATGGTGGGGGGCGGGGGGGTATCAGGGGAAGAGAGAGGCAATAATGAACCACACACTTATTTGCACAATGCACAGATCAGAAGGTGGGTAGGAAAACATGCAACACAAAAGGTACAAGATGACAACACAGAGTCCAATGATGGATGTTTTAACTCTGAATATCAATGGTCTGAATTCACCCATTAAAAGACCGAGACTTGGGCTGAGCCCCAGTGGCATAGTGGTTGAGTGTGGGAGTGCAGTCCACTGGCTTGGCGGTTCATATCCAGCAGCAGCTCTCCAGGAGCAAGGCTGGGTAGCTCCCACGACCACCAGAGGGCAGTGATGCCCCCCAAAAAAAAGACGAACTAACAGACTGGTTTAGAATACACAACCCATGAATCTCCTGCTTACCAGAGACACATCTCAAGCTTGCAGACAGAAATAGGCTGAGAATCAAAGGTTGGAGAAAAATAGACCAAGCAAATGGCAATTCAGAAAAAGCAGGGGCTGGTTGCAATTTTAAGCTCTGACAAAGTCGATCTCAGGGTACAGGCCGTAACAGGAGCAGAGGAGGGCTGGCTCCAGCATCACATGCACCAAAGAGCAGGAACTAAAGAAGGCGCTGTATAACGCTCACGGGATCCGTAGGCAAAGAACCAGTGAACATGATAAACATTTACACAGCCACTGAGAGACTCACAAATTTTGTCAATCAAACTATCCAAAAGATGAAAAAGGAAATCACAGGCTTAACAATTATAGTAAGGTAACTGTAATATACCATTCTCTGATAAAGATAGCTCACAGGGAAAGAAGCTTAATACAGATGTTACAAAACTAAATTCTACAATTAGACGACCTGACCTAATAGACATTTCAGAGCTCTCCCCCAAAATGCACAAAGGAAAAAAATCACATTCTTTTCAAGCCCATATGGCATATATTCAGATAGACCACATGCTGGAACACAAGTAGAGCCTATGTAAATTCAAGCACACAAAGGTTACCCAGACTTCTCTCTCGGATCATTGCATCATAAGGCTGGATGTCAACAAAAGGAGGGCTAAGAAAACAAGGGCAAACAATTGGAGAAAGTTTCTAGAATCCAATGAGAATGAGAATACAATGTACCAAAACCTATATGATACAGCAAAGGCCGTTATCAGACAGAGGAAGTTTGATAGTGATAAATGTACACTTGAAAAAAAAAAGGAGAAACTTATGATTGATACATTGACACAAAACCTCCAGCAATTAGAATGGAGTCAACAGGACTATCCTATGAATAGCAAAAGAAAATAAATAATCAAAATTAGAGCAGAAATAAATGAGTGGAAAATGAAGAAACTCTGCAAAAAATCAATGCAGCAAAGAACTCGTTCTTTGAAAGGATTAACAAAATCAATAGATGGCTGGTAAACTTAATCAAAGGAAAAAAAGAACAAATACCAATAGTCAGGATGATAAGTGGAAAGAAAATGTTTTGAGAATGACAAAGGCAACAAGTGTACAAATGTGCTTTGCATACAATGGATGGATGTATGGATTGCGATAGGAGTTGTATGAGCCCCCAATAAAATGATTTTTAAAAATTTTTTAAAAGGAAAGAATAGTCAGGATGAGGGATGAAACAGGGGAAATTACAACAGACCCTAATGCGAGTAAAAAGCTAATGACACAGTACCAGGAAGGCCTGTACTCCAATGAATTCAACAACTTGAAATACATACACAAATACATGGAAAAACAATCTCTCCATAGATTATCCCAGAGGGACATGAAGAACTTCAACAGACCCATAGCAATAGAGGAAATAGACATGGTTATCAAGGAAATACCAACTATAAACATCCTCAGGCCAGATGGCTTCACAGAATTCTACCAAGCATTCATGGTTGCTGACACCAATCCTTTAAAAACTCTTTGAGAGGGCTGAGCCCCGGTGGCATAGTGGTTGTGGGCGGGACTGCGGCCCACTGCGACTGGGGTTCGGTTCCAGCAGTGGGGCTGGGCCTCCTGGTCCCACCGGAGAGCAGTGATGCCCACAAAAAAAATAAATTAATTAAAAAAAAAAAACTCTTTGAGAGCATAGAAAAAGACTGCAAACTCCCAAACTCTTTCTATGATGTTAGCATAAAACTGATACTTAAAGTGGGCAAAGATTCCACAAGAATTTAGAAATTACAGACACTATCACTAATGAACGTTTATGCAAAAATCCTTAACAAAATACTGGCCAATAGGGGCTGAGACTCAGTGGAATAGTAATTGTGTGCGGGACTGCAGCCCACAGGGTTGGCAGTTCAAATCCAGCAGCAGCTCTCCAGGACCAAGGCTGGGCCTCCTACTTCTACGAGGGCAGTGATGCCACCCCCCAAAAACAAAACAAAACAACAACAACAAAAAACAAAATACTGGCCAATAGAATACAAAAATTTATAAAACAAATAATTCACCATGACCAAGTGGGATTTATTCAAGGAATGCAGGGATGGTTCAACATTATCTGGCACATTAGTAAGAAAAAGGATAAAAAACACACGATAATACCAATAGGTGCAGGAAAAGCACTTGAAAATATCCAATATCCCTTCCTGTTTAAGACACTCAAGAAGATAAGAATGGAAGGAAAATTTCTTAATATAATACAAGCTATAAATGAAAAGTCAATAGCCAAAATGGAGAAAAGAAGAAAACAATCCCACTGAAAAAGGGAACCGCTACAAGGAGGTCCCTTGTTCCCACTCCTTTTTAACATCGTCCTAAAGTTCCCAGCTAACAACAAAAGGCAAAGGAAATGCATCAAAGGTATTCACTTAGGGAAAGAAGAGGTAAAACTATCGCAGTTCATAGACGATATGATTTTATATATGGAAAACCTCAAAATCTCCACAAGAGTTGTAACAGAAATGACAGAGGAATATGGAAGAGAGGTAGGCTATAAGACCAACAACCAGAAGTCTATCGGACGGCTATAAATGTTGAATGGGTCCAAGGACGAGGAGCTCAAAAAGGTCGAACCCTTCACAAGAGCCAAACACAAATTGAAATATTCAAGGATATACCTAAACCCCCACCCCCCCAAAAAAAACCCCCAAATTCTTGTACAAGGAGAACTATAGAACACTATTAAAAGAAGTCAAAAGTGAGACAAATCCAGTTAGGCCAGGGGATGTACATTGGAGTCGGGGATTTTGAACAGACATGGGGAATTCAGAACAGATGATCTCTTCAGAACCAGTGTGAGAGTGGTGATAGCGGGAGGGTAGAGGGAAGGTGGAGTAGAGCCAATTACAAGGATCTACATGTAACCTCCTCTCTGGGGTATGGACAACAGGGAAGTGGGTGTAGGGACACATCGGACAGTGGATAATATGACAAAATAATGATGATTTGTAAATTATTAAGAGTTTATGGGGGAGAGGGAGAGGGAAGGGAGGGGAAATATGGGAAGCTGATACCAGGGGCCTAAGTAGAAGGAAAATGTTTCTAGAATGATGATGGCAACAAATGTGCAAATGTGGTCTGCATACAATTGATGTATTTATCGTGATAAGAGTTGTATGAACCCCCAATAAAATGATTTAATAAAAAATAAAAATAAAAGGATACAACCCTGAAAAAAAAAAAAACCAAGAGTGACCTCCATAATGGAAGGTAGCCTAAGCTCATGGATCGGAAGAGTTAATATAGTTAAGATGTCAGTACTGCCCAAGGCATTATACAAACTTAACCCTGACCCAAAAACCAACATTCTTCTTCAAAGAATTGGAGAAACTGACTACTAACTTCATGTGGAGAAGGAAGAAGCTGAGGATTATCAGAACTTCTCAAAAAAAACAAGGTTAGAAGGCTTGCTTTACCCGACTTTAGTATCTACTATATAGTCACAATGGTCAAAACAGTGTGGTACCAGTATAATGACAGATATTTAGACCCGTGGAAAAGAACTGAAAACCCAGAAATGAAATCATCAGCATACAGACAACTGATATTTGATAAAGGTCTCCCCCGCCAAAAAAAAAAATCAATTGGGAAACAGATGCCTTCTTCAATAGTTGGTGCTGGGGAAAATGGTTATTTACCTACAGGAAATTGAAGCAAGACCCAAACCTCACTCCATGCCCAAGAATAAATTCAAGGCTGATCACAGACTGTAAGGTAAAACCTCAAACCATTAGGGCCATCAATGAGGGGATTGGGGTAAACCTAAGAACTTTGGCACAGGTAATACATAGGCTATTGGAAATAAGGCAGGACACAAACACAGAGGTAACACAAAATGAGAAATGTAATATACTGATGATAATACACCTGTGTGCACCAAAAGACTTTGCCAAGAGGCTAGCAGGAGAGCCCACCGACTGGGAAAACATATTTAGCAATGACACATCAGACAAATGTCTCATTATTAAAATCTACAATACTCTGCTAGCCTACAGTAAGAAAAAACCAAATAAGCCATTGAGGAGATGGTCAAAAGACCATCTGTGAACAAGGGGGAGGAAATCTGAAAGGTCAACAAACATCAGGAATTGTTCCCCATCATTAGCTATAAGGAAAACACAAATTAAAACAACTAAGATACCATGGAACACCCTCAAAAATAGCCCAATTTAAAAAGAAAAAGAAAGCAACAACTCTTGGAGGAGATGTGGTGAGACAGGAACTCTCATCCACTGTTAGTCCTGTACAGCCACTATGGTAATCAATATAGTGATACCTAAAACAAATAGAAATTGAACTACCATATGACCCAGCAATCCCCCTGCTGGGCATATATCCAGAAGAAGTAAGAAATTTCTGGGTTAAGGTCCAGGCACCCTAGCAAGGGTTGGACCCAACCCAGGGATGCATATGGCAGCCAACTTAAAAGGAGAGGAAAAGGGTGGGAGGAGAGAATTTTAAAAATGGAGGACATGGATAGTGGGGAAATAGGGGACTAACCTACACATGGGGAGAGTATTGTTCATGTTTCCACAGGAAAGCAAGCAAGGGACCAGACCATAACCTGGAGCACCAAGTCTTTGGGGCAAAATACCAGCATGAAACAGTGAACTAACAGAAAGGACTGCAGGGTCAGCCCCTTTCCCAGCTATGTGAGACATTCCCATAAGAATGCAGATCTGCCCAGGTCACACAGGAGGAAACTAAGATGGAGGGAAAGAAGGGGAGGGGAGGGGAGAAGAGATGCACGACCTGTCCCACCAAGTCTCGAGGATGACATTCCTGCTCTGATCAGCCAATGCACAGTGAGGGCTTGGCCCCACCATGAGACAACACCCCCTCACTGGCACACAAGGCTATAGGAGACAATACTGAAGACAAAAGTGGGAACTGGGCCTGGTCTGACTCCCTGCAACACACACGCACACACAAACACACAAGATCAAAACATGGAGCCCAGCAGAACAACAAGGGGAGCAAAACAATGAAGTACTCAAGGTATCCCGAAAATAGACCTTGGAATTGGTGGGCAGAATGTGAAACTTCACCCAGACCAGACTGGAAAACATTCAGAAGAGTCAGCAGAGAGACTTAGAACTATTTAGAAAGGTGTGTGTGTGTGTGTGTGTGTGTGTGTGTGTGAATGTTTTCCCCCTTTCTCTTTTCATTTTTTTCTTTTTCTCATGTCTGTCCATATAGAATAGGTAGGTTAATTGAGCACATGGTGAAAACAACAGGGCCATCGACTCCCAGGGGATATGGGAGAGGAAGAAGTTGGAGAAAGGAGGTTGGGACAAACACAGGGAAAAGGGAACAATAAGAGATCTAAAATTGATGGCAAGGAGGGTGTAGAATCCTGATGGGGTTGTATCAAGTAATGTGGCTGACAGAAAGAACTCAGTTGCAGGAAGTTCAAACATGATAGTGGGAAAGGAGGAAAGTAAAAAGAAATGGAAGAAATAACTAGGAGTGTGGCGGTCAGGTGCTTATGTGAATTTCATGATTGAGATGTAGGGGTGGAGTCTAGCCTGTTAACCTGGAGATCGCCATTGAGTAGCCAATGAGGCCTCCATGTGGGCATGACTTTTTCCTGAGACTTCTGGGAAATTTCACGATATTTCCCTTGTGGAGATGAGAAGCTACCTCCCCAGTTGTTTGGAGTTAGTCTCAGAGAGAATGAACTATGGACAAGACAAGATGGCAGCGTCTGAGGAGTTGAAGGAGCTGGAGGAGAAGCCACATGGTCTTACCCTGATGGAACCAGACCTCTGAAGTTGGAGAAGCCACATGGAGATCCCTGCCAGCACTGAGTTGCTTCTACCACCACTGGATGCTGTTGATGGACCCTGAGCCCTGGAAGCGAGGAGTCAAGGGGAGACCCCCGCCAGCAATGGGACGCTGCACCCACTGGCCTGTGACTTTATGAGTCAGAAGGAGATGTTATAGACTGGTATCGTGCATATGGGCTAATATCGGGCTTATGACTTTGAACTGGACTGACTTGGGATGCTTTCTTAATGCCCTATTCTTCTTGTATATAAACCGTACCCTTATGCGTGTCTAGGAATTTCTCTAGTTTACCTGGACTAACACAAGGAGGCAAAAGACATTTGTAGAGGCATAAATTTAGGCATGCATACATGTAAATAAATTAACAAAACAAAAGGGATATAGATCTATGTACATATATTTAAATGTTAAGCAGTAAGGTAGCAGAGGGGCACAGGGTCGCAAGTACTCTCTCAATGCAAAAACACTTTGTTCCAATAACCTGGCATTTTGTGATGCTCACCTTCCCAACATGATCACTGAAGACATAATGGGTACATAAGAAAATGTGGTGAAAGACGGTGATGGTGCCTAGCTATCAAAAGATATAGGGTCTGGGGTCTTAAAGGTTTGAAGCTAAACAAGCAACTAAGCCCACATGGAAGGAGCACACCAGCCTGTGTGATCACAAGGTATCAAGGGGATAAGGTATCAAGCATCAGAAAACCCAAAACAAAGAAATTTACAAATGATGGGGGCAGGAGTGGAGACCCAAAGTCCATCTGTATATAATTGGACATTCCCTTGCAGAAAGATCACAGGAAAGAACAAGACAGCCAAGGTGCAGCACAGTACTGATGGAACACACAACATTCCTCTAGGTCTTTAGTGCTTCTTTCTCCCCACCATCAAGACCACAGTTCTACCTTACAAGTACAGCTGGACTGCAGCATGCACACTGGTACAGATGAGAACTTTCGACACATGGAATCCAGGACAGATAAACCCTCAGGAAGAGTAGTTGGGAGTGGGGGACACCATGAGAGTAAGGGAGAAGCGGGGGAGGAGGGGGGAAATGGGGAATCAACTACAATGGCTTACAACTTCCCCCCACTCCCCAGGGGGATGAACAACTGTGACTCGGATGAAAGGATACAGCAGGCGGTGTGAGATACAAAAGTAATGATCATTTATCAGGGGCTCATGAGGGTGGGAGGGGGAGGGAGGGTAAAAAAAAAAAAAGGAGCCGATACCAAGGGTTTAAACAGAAAGAAACTTTAACAAAGCGAAACAAACTTTTGAAATTGATGATGGCAAAATATGTATAAATGTGTTCGATACAATGGATGTATGGATTTTTATAACAGCTGTAAGTGCCCCCATAAAATAATTTATAAATTTATTTTTATTTATTTATTTTTTTAGGCATCACTGCCCTCTGGTGGTGAGAGTAGGAGGCCCAGCCTTTCCCTCCTGTGAGCTGGAATTGAACCTCCATCCCAGTGGGCCGCAGTCCCGCACACAACCACGATGCCACTGGGGCTCGGCCAATTTATAAATTTAAAACAAAAAGAGGGCCAATAGAGGAGGTGTGGAGCTCAGCGATTCCCTGTCATAACCCAGCAGGATGGCAGGGGTGCGGGAAGTCAGGAAAACTGGGGAGAGGCTGGGGAGGATGAGGAGGCTTCAAAAAGTTCATGGAAAAATGGAATGAGACCCCCCACCCCTTCCGCCTTAGCCTTCCCAACCCTTAGTCACCCTTCCGTGAATTTCTGAAGCCCTTGCATGCTTAGAGTGATGGTGTGTCAGGAGAGGCGCACGCGCATGCGCGCGCGTGTGTGTGTATGTGTGTGTGTGCCGCTCTGGGGTGCAGCTGGGCCAGATCTGTGTGGGCTCGAGGACCCCTCTGAGCTGGAACGGGCTGAAGGGCACATTGCAGCAGGGGCTCCAACCATCTCCAGGATTCCCAGGGAAATATGAGGGACTTCAGAAAGTCAGCAGAAAACATGGCATTGAAACCTTGACACAAGTGCACAAGGAAAAGAAAATATATGTGGAGAGAGAGACAAAACAATTGTAATTGAATGGAGTTTTCCATGAAGTTTCAAATTCCCTCGGAGGCTTTGCAGTGCAAAGTCCTGGATCCTACCCCGGATCCCTTCCTTCAGAGCTCCCTTGGCCACCTTGAGTCACCCAAGACTGACTGCTGAGGTGGAACTCATGGGGAGGGGGCCCAGGGACAACACTTTGCAGTGCAAGTGGAAGGAGATTGGCATTTGGGCCTGGAGGCTGAGTCAGGGAGCACTCTCGCCTGTGCTCGGCCCTCTTCGTCTCCATGTGTTCTGCTCTTTGGCTTGACCTGGGACAACCTGGACCTATCTACGTTTCCTGATGGACGTGAAGCCGACTTTGAGCAATCCCCCTGGCTCTCTGTCCGTAGTGGAATTCTGTGCTGGGCTGCTACTCACCAGGTCGGCAGTTGAATCCACCAGCCACTCTGGAAGAAAGATGAGGTCTTCTGCTCGCGGAAGAACACCCACAGGGCCCTCCATCTGTCTTCCTGGGTGGCTAGGGTGGGACTCCCGACTTGACAGCAGTGCGTCTGGAGGGTGTTTGTTGGACAAACAGGACACAGACATACGGTCTGACCGGCAGAGGGCAATGTTGGCCTCCGTGTGGCGGCTAGGAGGCAGAGAATGAGCCGTTTCCGTTTAAGGTGGGTTTCCCAGGCCCTCAGTTCACAACGCCAGGACACAAGGCAGGGACTTGATTTCCAGTCAAGATTTCCTGAACCAGACATCCTGGGAGTGGGGCTGGCAATGTGAGTTTTTACGAGGCCCCTGCAGTCCTAACTCACACTGAAGTTTGAGAGCCACTGGTTTACAGAGCTGATGTCAGACACCAGCACATGCCCAGATCCAGGGCAGATTCAGACTCTGGGACCGACCGTCACAGGCAGAGCAGACCAGTTCACAGCGTCCCCAAGGCAGTGATCTTCTCCTGCTGGGGGTGTGGACAGCAGACCTTAGAATGCATAACCACTAGGCCGCCAGGACTCCTTCATCCCTGTCCCTGCCCTTAAGAGTGAGTCCTTAAAGCGGTAGAGGGACTTGAATGCTTCATCCCCAGGGTCTTGACTTTGTAATTTCTCCAGTGATGATCTAAGGGGAGAATCCATGTTGTCGAGGGCTTCACGTGCTCAACTGTGAGCCCCAAAGTTGATGGTGTGAGTTTACGCAGATGCCAGAGAAGAATGGCTGGTGATCAGCTCCCAAATCAGAACCAAACTCCCAGCCATGGAGTCAATGCCACCTCAGAGGCACCCTGCAGGCCAGGCTAAGACTGCCCCTAGGAGCTTCTCCACCCGCCTTTCTCCCAAGGAGTGGCTGCTGGGTTTCAATGGCTGCCCTTGCAGGGAGCTGTCCAAAGCATATCCATGCTGCCACCAGGACTCCTCCAAAGGGCCCCAGCCTTTAAAGAGTCTGTGTTGCCGTCCATCCCACGCTCCACAGCTGGGCTCACCAGAGTTGGAATCGACTCCAGGGAACTGAAAAGGTAGCCTTGGAGAGGCTGGGTTATGTAGGGCCAAGGAAAGCTATGAGGGGGCTTTAACAAGGTTTTGCATCTTTGCTTCCATTTCCATGAACTTTTTGTTTGTTTTTGTGGCATCACTGCCCTGATGGGAGTAGGAAGCCCAGCCTTGCTCCTGCAGAGCTGCTGCTGGATTTGAACTGTCAACCCTGTGGGCCCCAGTCCCACATACAACCACTGTGCCACCAGGGTTCAGGCCTCCATGAACTTTTTGGATCACCTTTTTTATGCCCTGGATCTGGTGACAAAGCAGGTCTGTGACCGGGGCGCCCCCCTCCTCTGTAGTTTCCAGTCCATGCCATCATGCGGTCTAAGTGCTGGTGGAGGTGGAGCCCACCACGCTGTGACTCTGAGCACGTCTTGGCACCATACTCCACGGCACTGGAAGGCCCGAGGTCTTTGGCAGTCGCTTCTTGGCTCCTTGTGTGTTGTAGGTGTGTGAAGGGGGCCCATAGAACTCACAGCTCAGCCAGGAAGGCTGGTTCAGGAATTGTTCTACAGTGAATCACAATAGGAAAGCCTTTTCTAAATCTTGGGATCTCCTCAAACTTACAAATGATGCCAGTGGCAAATTTTAAGAAGGAAAAACAGAGTCTTGTGTTGTGTCTCACATCTGGAAGGGGGCTGTAGAGTCTGGCTGGCATTTGGAACCTAAACCACTTCCTGCCCTGGTGTCAACGCTGATTGAGCCACACAGCAGGGCAGGGTAGAACTGGCCCCGTGGCAGGGATTATAGCTCTGGAGGGGAATAGGAAGCCTCCTCTTTCTCCCATGCAGCAGCTGGTAGTTTGCAATCGTGGTCCTTGGGGTTAAAGTCCCAACATGGAGCCACTTTACCACCAAGGTTCCCAGTTAGTTAGTTGAGCAGTCAAGCCCCTTCCGGCCCCCTTCCCCTCAAAACACCCATCACTGTCATGGAGTCACTGCCAACTCAGAGCAGTCCTATGAAGGCAGGCGGGAACTGCCCCTCTGAGCTTCGGAGATGCGAATGCTCCACTAGAACGCCCACCTTCCTCCGGGGGACCAGCTGGTGGCTTTGAACTGCTGTCGTTGTGGTTAGCAGCCTAACGTGTAACCACGACGCCACCAGAACTGCCCAGGTGGGCAGCAGCGGACCTAATCGACTGACAGTAAGCCTGGGGGAGTAAACGAGGTGTTCTGTGATTTGAATGACTTTTTTGAACAGGAAGGTCTGCTGGCTAGAGGTTGCCTCAGACGTGTCCAGCAGGACCCAGCCTGGAGAAGCCAGTGAGGCAGTTACGCTTTGCACAGACGCGGTCACCTTGACGAACAGTAACAATGACACGGAGTCATGTCCGTCCCAGGAGCAAGGGTCACTATTCCGAAATGCTCTTCTGTCTCTGTGAGAAGAAACGGCTTTCCAGACTGGCCAAGGTACAATCATAGGACAGAGCCGGGGTCAGCAAGCTGCAGGCTGCAAGCCCATAGGCAGCTATTGGGGTCCAAACCTACATGTGGCTCTGAAGTGAAAAAGAAGCATTTCAAAGGATCTGATTCAGATACTGGTGATTTCATGCTTGTAAAATACCTTTATAAAGTGAAAAATATATTCAGAGTTCTCAAGTAATTTTAAGTTGTTGTGAGGGACAGGACTGGCCCTCCTGGCTCAGAGGTTGTGGGGAGATGAATTTCTATTGAGTGAAAGAACTGTCCTGGGCCTTACAAGTGAAATACCATTTTTGTCCCCATGAATGTTCGTATTCCTCCTGTAGCACCTCCAGGACTCATAAGGTGTAAACTGAGAAGCAGGCATTTAACCTATATTATTTCCAGTTAATTCTTACAACGATTCCGTCGCTCACTCTCCTCCATTCCATCAAACACTTTTTAATGGGGATCCTAACACAATTCAAAATGTGCTGGGGGCATATAATGAAAAGAAAGTTGTCTGTCCACACCTGACACCTGTCCCTCTTCTCCTTTCCACAAGTAACCCTGATACCTAGGTTGCCTTCCTACCGGTGTTCTGTACACATACAAGAGCAGATGAAAATTATTTTTCTTTTATGCTAATGGTGGTCCATGTTTCCCCTTTGCTTAATTCAGTTTCGATATTAACTCATGTAAATATATACAAGAGGACTTCAAGAATTTATGGAGAATAAAAAGGGGATTTTTTTCCTTGAATTTTTTGAAGCCCCATGTACCCAGTGATGGCTCATTTTTCAATGGCTGCCAGCTGTGTGGCTGAAACATTAATCAGTCCCTCAGTAAGGGTTACTGGGAGGTTTCCCATCATTTGCTACAAGAGTCAATACCACAAATGACTACCTTTGTTAATAATTCATGGATGTAATCTTTTTAATCTTCACTAAATTAAATTTTAGAATGGAAGCAGCATGCATCTATATTTTGGAAGTATTGGACATGTTTTGGCTATGGCTAGTTCACTGCCATCCAGTCGATTCAGCGCCCTCTATGTCAGAGTAGAACTGCCCCCTTTTTGTTTCTCAGGCTGTAAATCTTTACCAGAGCAGAGAAGGCCTCATCTTTCTCCAGCAGTGCAGCTGATGGGTTTCATCTGCTGACCCTGTAGTTAACAACCCCACTGCTAATCCAGTATACCACCAGGGACTCCTATATTGTGGATATATTGGATTCAGTTATTAAAATTAACTGCATCCTACTTTCATATAAAACCTAACGTGCACCCATGGTTTATAATCTATTTTATAGTACTACTTCAGATGATCACATTTGGTGGTGACCACAGTGATCTTGGTGGCCCCCCAGGGGAAGTATTGGAGTGCAGTTCAAACCCACCAGGTGATCTGAGGAAGAAGGATGGTGCTCGCTGCTCCTTTAAAATTCGAAGGCTTAGAAACCCCACACAAGAGCTTTACTCTGCCCCTTGGGCTGCTAACCACAAAGTCGGCAGTTTGAAACCACCGGCTGCCATGAGGAAAAAGGCTTCCGACTCCTAGCAGCTCCATCTGGTAGGGTCACAGTGAGCCTGCATGAACTCCATGGCGGTGGGTTTGGTGTTCGGGTGGTGGTGACCCTTAGACGGAGCACTCGAGGGGGGTGAAGCCCCTCTGTCTCCATGTCTCCTGTGACGCTCATTGCCCCAACCTGTCATAGTCGGGGCTTTAATACAATTTTGTTGAGTGGACGTTGCCGTTCTGCCTCATAGTGACCCAACGTACAACGGAAGCAAAGAACAAAGAAATCGGCTTTGTCTTGAGGCCCTTCCTGACCAAGGACCTTGCTATTGTAGCCAAGTGCGGTGACCCCTATGGAGTCGAGTGGCACAATCCACTTGGATGGGGAGGGAAGGGGAGGGTCCCGGATCCCATCAGCCGATAGGCAAAACTTGCCGGGCTGTAGGGACTCAAACCGGCGCGACGGCGCAATGGGAACGACACAGGAGCCAACAGGTGCGTCGGGGGACTGCCGGGGTTCCGGGGCTCCCGCGGGAACGGACTGCGGAGCCGGGGGTGCGGCGGCGGGGCGGCCGAGCCGGGGGCTCCGCTCTGGCGCCCGGCTCCCCGCGTGGCGAGACGCTCGGAGGGTGTGCCGTCCTTCACGCAGTGGCCACGCCGGTTACCTGCGAAGGCTGGCCTCCCGACCGGGGCGGGAGCGACGTGTGCGGCGGCACTCGGGTCACCGGTGGGGAGACTCGAACCTAGCTGCAGACAGCGCCAGGAGAGCAACCCTGGGGGAATACCGAGAGGGGACTCCACCAACCGAACGATGGCCTCAACCCCAAACCCGCGCTCCGCCAACCACCGAGGGAGCGCGCGTGCGCACTAGCGCGCGCAAAGTGGGCGAGCCGGGGACCAAGCGCGAGACCCTGCGCAGGCGCGCGCGCGCGTTCGAAAAGGAGGCGGGGGGGGGGGGTTGAGGAGAGTGCTCCTCGCTGGCGCCCGCGGCAATTTAGGCCGGTGCTGGCCGGAGAACGCGCGTGCGCGAGCGCGCATCGACTCCTTCTTCCCCCGCCCCCTTCCGTTGAGGGACTAGCGCCCAGCTCCGAGGTCTCCGCCTCTCCCGAGGCTCGCGCCCTCGGGGTAAGTCCCTGGTGCCTCGTGGAGAGGGAGGAAGAGGGCGCGCTAAATGAAGGGAGGCGGCGGTCAGGGCTGGGAGGGAGAGAGAGGAGCAGGCCCAACAGAGTGAGGAGCGCAGTTCCCAGGCTGGAGCCTGCAGAGGGCACACCTCCACCCCTCACTCCCTTCGGGGCTGCGGCAGTACCCCGGGGACTACAGCTACGGACGTGTTCCGGTGGTCGAAGCGGCACGGGCTACGAGTGGACTACTTTTCCCAGAAGGCGGCGCGGCAGTGTGCCTACGACTCCCGGCAGCACCTGCGCGCCAGGCTTTTTTCCTGTTCGCCGCCTAGGGCCGAACTACAGTTCCCAGGAGACCTCGCGCGAAGCGGCTTGGAAGTGGGCAGCCTGGAAGTCACTTGGGCCACCGAGGTTGGAGGCGTCTATAGCGAGCGGCGCGTCGCTGGACACTGCGGTCTTGGGTCCCGCGGGGCGGGCTGTCCGGGCGTCCAGGTAGGTGGCTCCGGGTGCAAAATCGGTTCGTGCAGGGGTGGTGGGGGATCGGTGGGTGCTCGGACCTCGAGGGTTCAGTGCTCGTTGGCTACCCAGCGGATGGCCGGGTGTGGGCGGCGGCGGCGCCGGACCGGAGCCCCCAGGACCCGGTCAGAGTCGTGCCCTGGTGGCTCAACTTTCCAGACGTGCAATCCGTGGGGAAGAGCATGGAATGGGAGTCGGGAGCTGAGATCCGGGGAAACCGCGCCGAACCCCACAGTTTCCCTTCGGCAGAGCGGGGAAGGAGAGAGCCTGTCTCCTGTTGGACGTTCTGTTGAGATGTTGAGGTAGAGCCTGGAAAGACAGCGTTTGGCACTTAGCGAGCACTTAGGAGCGATGCCTGCGCTATTGTTAGCTGCGGGAGAATCGGGAGTGAAGATTTTGTCTACCGCATAGTTGAGCGAGTGTACCCGGAGAGTCGACGCATCTACAGCCATCACTTCACGCAGGCTAGCTGCTGTTACACGAGGTTATTTTATGAAGAGCTTTGATTTGAAGCCAGAGGTAGCTCGGCTCAAATTCAGAACCTGCCATTCGCCAGCTGTGTGACCTTGGGCAACCGGCATCGTCTCTTTGTGCCTCGGTTTCCTTATCTGTAAAACGAGATTTTTTTTTTTTTTAACACGTTAGCCACCCGATAGAGGTTGTAAGGCTGCAGCGAGCACGCCAGCTGTGAAACACTTGGAGCCGCAGCGGGCACACTGTCAGTCCCCGTAAATGGTATCATTTATTATACTGCATTTTCCCAGTGGCCCAGCGACCCCCGGGGTTGGAGCACCGGCAGGAGTGTAGTCTTCCAGACTCAGAAGTGGCTTCCCGGGTGTCACCTCCTGCAGCCTCCTGTTCCTCGTGTGCACAATGAAGCCCTAGCCCTTCAGCGGCTGCAGGGTGTAAAGGATTGGCTGGGTGTGGGTTCCAAGTCCAGAGTCCTCTCTCAGGAAGTAGCAGCGCTTGTGTTATTATAATTGTTGTTCTTCTGTGTTCTCCATCTGGCTCCGAAACTGCCTGGTTGTGGGCTGTGGCATGACAGTCCCGAGCGTCCCCACATGTTCGTTCCCAGCCTCAGTGCCCCATCTGTGAAATGGTAGTCATAGGACTTGCGTGCCAGGGCCTGATGGTTCCAGAGATACCGAGTGCTCAATGTTGAGCGCAGGGCTGGGCGCAATAGTGAGTGTTTCATCAACTGCCTTGTTTTTCTTGATAGGCCTTGAGCATCGGTTTGTACCTCCAGGGCAGAGTGGGGACAAGGTTAATGGGTTTTGTGCCTCTCCTTACCCCTTCCCTCCCCCCCCCCTTCTGTCCTGCCCTGATTTTATTCACCTAAGGTTACCTGGTAGAGAGACTGCAACATAAGGGCCTTAACAGGAGCTGTTTGACCTGTCAGCTGCCTGGTGTTGCCCACCACACCCTGCTCCTATCCATCCACCTATCCTCCTCCACCCACCTTTCTATCCCTAACCCTCACCCCCCCAACCCCCACCCCCACACCAGCATACATAGTTTTCCCAGGGATTTTGATACCTTCCCACTGCTGTTGAAATTTGAATTCATGTCTCAAAGCTACAGAGCCTCTCCCACTCCTGATGATGGGTCAAACCTGTGGTTCCTTCCTAACCCAACCTATCCCCTGCCCCATAGTGGCAGCCCCTTGAGCTCCTCAGACTCCAACCTGAAATCCTCATCCTTTTCTTCAACCCAGGAGTCACCATATTGGCAAATGAGCCACCACTAAGCCCACTGCCAGAGCTAGAAACCTGAGCATTATGCTCCGCGCCCCCCCCCCCCC